>JAJHUR010004744.1:1110-16483 GCA_027495735.1 Lutjanus campechanus | reverse complement strand
CTACCACTTTTTTTGCTTCCTAAAATAATTTAAATCAGTATAGCTGTAGTAGTATACTTGTATATCAGGCAATATAAATTGGCACATATTCATATAAATTTTGGCATTGATTAACATACATTTTAAACAGTTACTTATATGGCACTTTTATGTTTCTTTCAAAATATTTATGACCGCAAACCTGGCACTAATAGATATAAATGTTGGCAATGATGAACATGAACTTGAACATAAAAACCCGTTTTCATTCCAAAGATGTTGCGAGAAAACAAACCCACTAGGTCAGGCTTATTCAAAAACATTTTAAAAACGGCCAGATCTGAAAAAAGTAAATAAATAAAGTGCAGAGTGGGTGGACATTTACATTTACAATGCCTGAACTGTATATATTTATTTTTTTCATATTCATAAATAATCATAGGGCGGGATCCAGCTCCATGTCTACAGTACAACAACAGTTTCTGGTTAATTGTGGACAGCTCTGAACCTTTTGTCAAAAAAGAAGACAAATGTTTTTTTCTTTACTTGGGCGGCAATGAGAAATTGCTGCATTACTGATTTCAGTATTTTTCAATACTTTCCACCACTTGGATTTTTTAAGACTTTTGATGTGTTATAAATGACATATTTAAAAGACAAGAACAGTTGGAAGAGTTTGTGTTGCAATTTGTGTGGGGTCATCATGTCATATAATACCTGTACGACATCATGCTTCTCCCCTCGTGAGGCAACACGTGTCACTCCGCTGGCAGTTGTATAAGAGTACTTCCATTATACTATGATAGCATTTAACCTAGCCAATGTATGCTGCCATTAGAATGTTTTACCTGTAATTTTGTAGTAATAGCAGCACCCTGACTGTGACCTGAATGTAATGGAACCTTAATTAGTATAATCGGTAACACCTGTGTTTACTCTACTATTTAATGTTTAAATGGCTGCTGTGTTAAAGGTGTATTACATGAGGAAGACTTACTAGAAAATGGCTCTGACATGCTGATATTTCTTTTGGATAATACTGGTAATTAAAGGGGTAGTTTGGATTATTTGTAGTGGGGTTGTATGAGGTACTTATCAATAATCAGTGCATCAATTACAGTAGAGGGCCCACCCCTAGTTTGGAGAAGCAGAGAGGAGTACAGCAAGGAAGCTAAGATTTTAGACCTTAGAAAAAGGCCCACCCAAAAAATGCTATGCTATGCTATACTAATATTTTCACCAAGGCCTCACCACAGGGGTGTTTTCAATTATCAGCTAGTTAGACCTCCACCCTGGGCCAGGGGTGTGTAGGGCCTTTAATAAAAATGACAATGGTGAGAACTTAGAACAAACAAGAGGGTGATCAAGACGTCGATACACGCCTTTTCAAAGCAGCCATTTTGACGTGTTGTGATAAGCACAGGTGTGTATAATAAAATTAATGATGGCTGAGCAGACCTTTTTCATGGCAGCCATGTTGATATGAAATAGTGTAAACACAGCTGTTACCAATTATACTAATTAAGGCTCTGTTACATTCAGGTCAAATGAGGCTGCCTCTGTCGTGCATGTTGGCTCACTGCTAAAGTCAGTGGAGAACGGGACCTTAATTAGTATCATTGGTAACACCTGTGTTTATGCTACTATTTCATCTTAAAATGGCTGAAAAGGGTCTATTAGCTGTGGATTCTATCAGATATTTTGACTGGCAAATCAAAATCCTATTGAAGGTTTAACTTAATTTAATTTAATCTAATTTAATTTAAGTGTAACTAACATGGCACTCAACTGACCAGGATATTGTTTGACAGAAATGTCTCTTGTACTCACTATACCTATTGGTGAGATGTAACTAAGTACATTTACTAAAGTACAGTACTTGACTTTGTAGGTGGTTTTACTATAGTATAGTTCTATTTAAATGCATAATATACATTTTCCCTAAAAAAATGCAAGAGTAAGGATTATAGAGACGTGTTCATACCAATTTCCAGCAATTACTAAATTGCAAAAACCATAATTTTTTATTACAAATGTGTGTGTGTATATATATATATACTGTATATCATATATTGCCTACATTGCAGGACTTTTACTTGTAGTCGAGTATTCTCGGTGTGGTTCTGCTGTTTGGATTACAGTCAGCCAGTAGGTGGCAGTATTGCTCAGACAATTGAGAGCTTGAGAATTTCTCATAACCATTAAGTGAACTTGCATTTGATAGCAGCTATCACTTGATCAAACGGGAAAAACATTGTCTATATATGTACATCCTGTTGTCTCTCTCACTCTCTCTTTACAAATGCATTCCTACTACTTCATATATATTTTATATTCCAAGTGGGGAATAAAACTGCTCCTCCATAATTTATGAGTCACTTTTAGAAGAAATACGAGCACTCACAGCCATTAAACCAGTAGCCTGTGGCATCACAATGAGGGAAGGGGTGTGGAGTGTGATCAGCAGGCTGGAGAGGCCCGATCATCCTGTCAGGGTGTCACTCAACCCATGACGGGCTCTGACTTACTGTCTGATCCCCCTCTGAGCTGCACACGTCAATGCTGAGCAGGTATCAATCAGCATTGGTGCTTAGTCAGACGGTTTACATCAAAAACATCACACTGACTATAATATATGCACTCTTATGTTGTTTTCTGCCTCTGGACTGCTGTCAAATGCATTTATTCAGTAGCCTATGTACAGACCCAACCACCCTTTAATCTAACAAGCCATTTGAATAGCAATCAAAATGCTGTAAGAGCTCGGAAAACAGCTACATTTATCTTGCATCCTCGGGGAATCGGGTTCCACTTGATAGGAATTCAACAGATCGAGAGAGAAATCCCGTTGCTTCTGTAAGGTCCTGCTTTAATCATCTTCTCAGTGATGCAATCCCCTCGTATGCACGCCTCTATTATTGACCCAGAGTTTTGTTTACCTAGCAATGTGTGCACCGGCTATGAATGATTAATACAGTCTCTCAGAGCCACAGGCCTGAAGAATGAGCAGCATTCGATGTGTTGCAAAAACTTGACAGTTTAAGATAATGGACTGAGAGAATGAACGCATACAATTAAGTTTGCAAAATGGCTCCCCACTTACGTCAGTGATGGATTTCCTTTGAACAAACAGGTCTAGTCAGAATATGGAAATGATCAAATTAACCTAGTTTTTCGTAAATTCCACAGGGATATTTATTAGCCCATTATTGAGACCTGTATTGAGTTCAGAAATGAAGGAAAGAGTCGTGTTAAGAAGAAGGGATAATGAAGTGGATGGTTAATTAGATGGAACACAGGCTCATTCCTTAAAGATGGATGTAGTACTCAGGATCCAGTGTAGTCCAGTGTAGAGGTAATGTTCTACCCAGCACCTTGTCGATTTAAAAAATAGATAAGCACCTGTGTATCTGGGAATTAGGCCGAGGACAGAACATAGGTACAGTGTATGACATGCTATGTTCCCACAGGGTCCTAAATTCCCCAGTTTATATTCTGTTAACACACATTATTACACAGGTTTTTAAAATGCGACTAGAAAACGACTAGCAGATCGTTGCTATGGGTATAGTTCTGATCATAGACTCATCATTTTTAAATCAATAAAATGCTTTTTCAATTAATATTTGGTGTCAGTAGCCATGTAATGTGGGATAATGTACAGTGGGCAGGTCATTATTGCAAAATAAATCCCTTCAGGGTTTGATTCAAGACCTATCCGCTTAGCATAGGGGTTCCGTATCACCCCGTCAGGGTTTATTTTGCAATAATGACCCACATAGAACCAAGGAGCATCAGACCCTGGTAACATAGGACTGGATGTTACGTTCCCATTATGTGCTCTATAAATCCGGGGAACATAGAACCTCTGAATACTGGAATCAAACTGCCTAAACCGACTGCTAACCTTCAAGAGGTGCGAGCAATTTTGCATTTAAAAGACATCTAAAAGCATCTATACATAGACCTGACGTCTATAGGCTAAAACACAGCTAAAACTGGGCTGTCAGAGAAAGGCGTCTAACCATAACCCCAGAGTAGCCTAGCTAGCCATCAATTAGGCGGCTATTGAACGACTAAATATATTTATCTGTTTGTTTTCATAGTTGCCTTTGCTTGATGGAATATTCTACATCACGCAAGCTGTGTCAGAAAACACTACATTGAACCCATTTCATGACCATTTTGGCTAGAAGTAGATAGCCGGACTAAATCAGGGCTACTTATATAGCAGAGACTGAATGAAATAATGTCTTGCCTGGTGGGAATAAACCAATGACTCACATTCATATCTTTACACCCAAAATATCTGGGTTTTTGGTGATACTGTTTTTGGTGGGGGCAGCAGAAGCAACCTGTGAACGCAACACTGACTCTTACTTTTTAAGCTGATAATGTGAACTTGTTAGCAAGCATCTCCCAATGAGTCAGGGCAACATCAGAACTCATTTGGAGTCGTCTTTCTGTATGCCGTGTATATTTAAATCCAATATTCATTCTCCTTTAGCTCTGTTGGTATCCACCAACCAAATATGATACTGATTACCTTCTTAAACTGCTGTTTTGCTAGCAGTTAGCTTTTCAACAAACAGCTCCCTGTCGACAACAACAATGAGGAAGAGCTGAGGAAGTTGAAAGCTGCGTAGAGCTGAAGGGAACTGCAGGTGATAAGTCATTTCACCCACTGAACACAAAATAATAATAATAATAGCTTCTTTAACATGACAATGAACTGTTAAAAGGGGTCAGTATGGTTCTCACAGCAGCCATTTTGACATGAAATAGTGTAACCAAAATACTAATTAAGGTTCTCTTACATTCAGGTCAGACTCAGGGTGCTGCTGCTGTCCATGTCGGCTCAATGGAAAGGCTCTGCTGCACTAAAATGAAACACAACCTTAATTCGTACCGTTGGTAACACCTGTGTTTACCCTACTGCTTCACATCAATATGGCTGCCACGAAAAAGGTCTATTCTGTTTTTAGTGTTTAATTAGACATTTCATTGAAACCAATAAGGGTGTGAAAAATTCAAGATTCATGCATAACACTCAGTGAAGACTGTGTTTTGACTAGCAGCTTATTATTCCACATCTGAGTGTTGGTAAAGAGGAAGGAAAATCATCAAACCTTCTGCTTAACAATAATTAATTCAGAGGAATGATTAGCCCTTTGGCTATCTCAAGGCACATCACTAGTCAATTATGGCATGTAAATTATAGCAAACAGTCGCTTATCTTTTCATACAGCCTTCTCTTTAGCCCAAATAGTTTCTGTATTTGTTTATCTTACACTGAATTTATTATTATCTGTGTTATTTTAGGCCTCAATTTGTCTGAATTGTTTTGTCAGTTTCATTGGTTGATCTGTTCTCTAATGTTCTCTGATTGTCTTATATCGGCATAAAAGAGCTACATGCTTAAAGGTTTACAAATTAATGGGCCGTACGTGGAACTGGGTCGCACTTTATTTTACAGTACACTAATAAGACCTAACAAACTGTACTTAGTATTAAATTAGGTAAAAACTAGAAATATGTTCTTTATTAAACAGTATTAGACCCTTATTAGACTTTATTAGAGGGTAATTAGGGACACATAAACTAAAGTGTATAATTTCTCACAGTTATACTCTTATTGGACTTTATTAGAGGGTCATTAGGGATACATTACAACAGAACTGTTCTGTAAACTAAAGTGAAATCAGATATCTGCGATCTGAGGCACACCTTCTTTTGCTGGTCTTGCCAAGACAAATGCCCACTTACTTGATTAAATATTACTGTACTGCTATAATTTATCGCCTTGGTAGATCTGGTTCACTTATTGTTTTAAATGGGGAAGTAGCAGATGTATGGTTTCACTTCAGTTTGCAGCAGAGTTCTGTTGTAATGTGTCCCAAATTACCCTCTAATAAAGACAAATAAGGATCTAAGAGCGGCAAATAATACACTACAGTTTACAGTTCTGTTGTAATGTGTCACTAATTACCCTATTCTAAGAAAGTCTAATAAGGGTCTAATTAACATATTTGTAGTTTTTGTCTAATAAATGATACAAAAGTACAGCTTGTTATGTCTTATTAGTGTACTGTTGGGTGTATGGTGTTGGTTTAACAATTTCCCCCCCTGGGGATCAATAAAGTATTTCTGATTCTGATTCCGAATTAGGGTTGTGTTTTTTTTTATATCTAATAATAATTTTGTCTGATATGATACAAAGTACAGCTTGTCATGTCTTATTAATGTATTCTAAAATAAAGTGCGACCCATAACTGGCCCATCAAAAGATTTCATGCACAACTTTTCATTCTTGCCCTAAAACATCAAACTAAGTAGAGCGCTTTCAAAGGCAACAGTACATTACAGTTTCGAGGGCTCCAGCATCACTTCACCATTAGTCACCAAGAATCAAGAGCACAGTGCCACTTCCTCCCATTCTCAATTCTATTCTGAGCCGCGGTTCCCTTGAGATGTGGGCCCAATAATTGGGCCTCCACCATGGGAGCAGCTGCACAATTTGCCAGTCACATGACCTCAGCACAGCAGTCGCAGAGTCACATGTCTTCACACTGCATTAGGAATTAAAGTTCACACATAGGAAATGAAATGAGACTTCTTTCCCTGCAGAGACGGTTTGTCAGAGGAAGCTTTGTTAGGCTTTGTCAGTGTGATTCAGTCTTTTAACGTGTGTGCTCAGGATATATGCCTTACATTTAGCAGGTCATATTCAATTCATGCAATATTCAGGAATGTTACGTTGAGGGCAGAGTCTCTGAAAGGCCTCCAGCAGAGTCTGTATTTAATATGAACCGTATGGAGAGTCAAGTCAGCGATAACTTTGCAGTTATTCCAGATTTTGAACAGTATGCAGAACTGATTGTTAAACATTGCCGGAGGGGGGGGGGAGGGAGGAGGGGGGGAATCAATGCAGCTACAGAGAAGCCACTGAGCTCGGGCCTCAGCGGAAACCATCGATACTGAGCTCTGGTCTAAGCACTTAAAATGTAAATGCATCTTCAACAGCAACAGCTCGAACGAGAAAAGTTGTATCAGTGTCTTGGGATCTCTCCAGGTGCATCGTGTGCATTTATCTGTGAAATCAAAATCTCTGCACAACAATACAGGTGCCTGAATTGGCATATTCTACCGCTGACAGTGATGCATTGCAACAAAATAGAGCAAAAGCCCTGCACTGACCATACACTCCCTATATTGGAGTTTATGCTACAGTATGTGCTCCATAACGTAAGTTACACAGGCATGTTTATTAATGCTGTGTACCTAAGGTGACATCCTTACTGCAGTCACAGGAGTAATGGCACGCTTGGTGTGCTCTAGAAAACCTGTTGAAGAGAAGCTAAGTGGGAGATTATTTAAATGGAACAAGGTGTCTCAAAGGATCTCCTTTGATCTCAGAAAATTTATGTGATATAAATATCTTCAAATTAATTATGCATGCACAGTGGGATTGCTAAATCCACAGATTCACCAAATTTATTACTGCCCCGATGAGCACTTGCCTGCTCTTCCCAATTTACTACTATTTAGAGATGTTCTATATTTCAGGTAACTTAAAGGAGAAATATGTAATATATTTACTGTACTAATTTGTAAAAGGACCATGATATGTCATCAGAGATTAAGGAAATGTGCTAAACTGAAATGCCTTCTTCTTCTTCTTCTTCTCTGATAATAATGCTTCAACCAACATTTTCTCCTTTAAAATTTCCATTCTGGCACAAAACTTCTGTTTTTGTTTGCCCATTTATTTACTTTACTTTGAGTTAAAACTAATACCGAATGTTCCCTGAAGGCGCAAGTGTCTGCGAGTTATAAGAAATTATTAATAATCTTTCAGAAGGAGATGTTTATAATGGTTAAATTGAGCAATACAGAGCAGTGGGCTTAACTTTACATTGACAGACTACTGAGAGTTATAAACACCTGATCAACTTAGAGTGTAAGACTTGTTGTTGGAGTCCTGTACTAAAAAATTAAATTAAAAAATGGCTAAAAAATATTTATATAAACTCATGGGTGCAGGCATCAATAATTGCGGGCAGGCAGTAACCAATTTGAAAGTCTCCATAGAGAAAACACAACAATATATTGTTTAGTATATTATTAATTACAACTTACAAAAACAAAGCAGACTTGCCAGGAACCACTTAAATAATTCAATGTAAAGACATATTTGTGTTAAAGAAGCCAAAAATCCAACATTCGTCTTTATTTGGAACAGTCCAATAAAACAGGCAATATGAAGAATAGTCCATAAAGATTTACTTTTAAAAGGCTTTTTTCTTTATAGAGGATGCAAAAGAGACAATAATATATAATAGTAGCAATTAAGGTCACTGTAATCGAACATAACTCTTGCAGAGTTCATGGTCCCTGATATCTCCCCAGCCCCCGTTTTTCACATGTGGGGCCACCCCTCCGGCCCCGTTGGCAGGCAGTCTCTTTGCTATCAGGAGGTTCTTTGGGAACAGCTGGTTCCCGCTGCTCTGTAAGATGTTCTCTATCTTCGTTTTCTGGCTGATCGGCATGCAAGAAGCCTTCTTGTGGTGCATGCCACAGTCGCCGGCGTGGAAAATCCGTGGTGCCTCACTCACCATGACCTTCCAGTAGGAGGGCAGGCAGGACACGGTCAGGTGTTGTAAGGACCAGTCCCAGTTGTAGTCATCGTAAGTGCAGAAGGTGTCAGTGCATTGGATGAGCTTCTGGTACGTCTCTCTGCTCAGAGCCATCCCCATGTTGTGCTCCGTGGACTTCCAGGCCTTCACCTCTACCTTATTTGCTTTGCTGGAGTAGCCGATGTGGCTGTAGCTCCCCAACGAGAGGATGTCACAGTCAGTGCACTGCTCCCTTTTGAGAGCAGACATCAGCTTTAAGAGATGGATAAAGTCCGGGGACATGTAGTGGTCCTCCTCGATCAGCAGGACCAGACCCTTGTGGTCCTTCAGAACGTGGACTCTGTCCCATACAAAGTGCAGCTTCCACCACCAGTGGTGCTTGGTCTGGGAAAACTTTGCCTCACGGTAGTGGCCGAACGAGTCGGGGTACTCTGCGTTGATGCAGCCCAGCTTTAAGGCGTCTTTTTTGGAAATGTCTCTGGGGCAGTCCCTGGGGTCGTTCCCGGGGAACTCTTGGGGGTACAGCTGGATGCTGAAAGGGAAGAAAATCTGAAGTACCTGACAAAAGTCAACAGAGGCCACCACTTTATTTATCTCCGGGGACCAGAAATCATGGCTGAATATCAGCAGTATGCTCTCCACACCTCTGGCCTTCCGCAAACTGTCCACTAAAAGCTTAAGGTAGTCAGGCCGGTTGTGGACCTGAACCACCACGACCAGATCGTCCTTCTGTCGCTTAAACTTTTCCTCATTTCTTATTGTCTGGTCAAAGTTGAGCTGAAAGACAATGCCACGGTAGACTAAAGTGGTATTATCCACCTCTGGCTTGGGTATTTTCTCTTTCTCCTTAGCTTTTTCCTGGTGTGTGTCATTTGCTTGTATGATAGGAGGTGGAACAGGTGCCCGGCTGACAGCAGGTGTGGCTTGTTGCACCTGGATATGATTGTTGATGCTACTGCTGCTGCTGCTAATGCTGCTGCTTCTCCTAACCGTCTCCACTTCCTTGGGGAACGAGGCCCCGTCGTTCTTCTTCTGCCTTCCGCTGCTCCAGAAAGCTAGGCCACAGATGACAACCACCAGAGTCAGTATCACCACCTTCCTCTTGTAGATTCGGAATCTCATGATAGGGGCTCAGCCTCTTGCAAAGGAAGAGAAGTCGGTTGTAGTGAAACAAAAAGTGCAGGTTTGCAGCTGCG
This sequence comes from Lutjanus campechanus, assembly GCA_027495735.1. Lineage (NCBI taxonomy): Eukaryota > Metazoa > Chordata > Actinopteri > Lutjaniformes > Lutjanidae > Lutjanus > Lutjanus campechanus. Next base: position 6,672 of record JAJHUR010004744.1, on the reverse strand, counting down.
ATGGTGTGCTTTGCACAGGGAGCAAGCCTGATTAAAAAGAAGCTGTTGTGGGGCTAGTTGTTGGCAAAAAGAACTGTTGTTGTAAACATGGATCCAGCTGGAATGTCATTGATGGCGGATGAATATTCCATAAGGCATGACGGTTGCTGGGAGGCAGCAGGGTAGCAGTGAGCATGAACCACCTAAATGGAAAATAAATCAATAAATAAAGTTAGGGGTATTGTGGCAGTTAGGGGTGAGCAATGTGGTTGAAATCACTATCACAATCTTAATAATAATCACTTCTGATATGCAGTAATAAGGCGAAGATATGCAAAAAAGCCCATGGCAGCTTCTGAGAACATGGGGGAACATCTTTAAAGGGATAGTTCAGATAATTTAATATGGGGTTGTTTGAGGTACTTATCAATAGTCAGTGTATTACCTACAGCGGATTCAAGTCAGCATGCCCTGAGTTTGGAGAAGCAGAAAGGGGCACTCACACAGAAGCTAAGCAAAGTACTGCCATGGACAGACTTGGCAACAAAGGGTGTTATAGCCACTTAATAAAAGGTCCAACTACACAAACAAAAAGAATAAAACAATATCAGTTTAAACATATGCTATGTTTGTTATGTTTTTCCAAAACCCTGTCATAAAAGCCAAGTATCGCTGTCTCCAAAATGATCTCACCCATGGAGTTTGGTTAGTTAGGCAAGAGCAACATTTGGCTTATATAACATTGATTTTCCCTTGAAAAAGTCTGTCTGTCAACAAGGTTAAGTAGTGAAAATATTCTAAATATAAAATAAAATAAATTTTGCTGCCGACTCTGTACATTACTTAGCTTCTGTGCTGATGCCCCTCTCTGCTTCTCCAAACTGTCTGCGTGTTGGCTGCCATCTACTGTACGTACTACACTGACCATCAATGAGAAACTCATACGACCCACATTAGATAATCCAAACTATCCCTTTAAGTGTCTTGTTTTGTCCACTCAACAGTTCGCAACATGAAGGAATTATCATTTTCCAGAAGCTAGAATTAACAAATGATTGCTATTTTTGCTTGATAAACAAATGATACAATTAATTGAATATCGAAATTGTTATTGACTAACTTTTTGTGTATCAGCCAATCGAATAATTGACTAGCCTAATTGTTTCTGCTCCACAACTGAGCAAACTCCATTTGTTGATAAAGGCCTTGAGATGTGGCAGGAAGCTACGGAACAAGCTAATAAGCGTGTGGGGCTGAAAACAAAGCTTAACTAATTTAATTAGATTTTAATTTAGACAGCAGAAAACTGTGAAACGATGACATGATAAGATCATTTTATGATATGATTCAGCTGAATCCCCCAGCTCTAATGGAAGCATACTTGCAACAGTAGCAATGATTTAACCGAGCACTGCTCACCATGAAAAATATCACCAAAACCACATAGTTTAATACATGCATCACCCTGACTGGTGCTTATTCTCCCTGTGCCTCTTCAGTTATATTATCAGTTGATTATTTCTGCATGCTTCTATATTTTCCCCTGCATAAATCTCTGTCCTTAACTGCATTATCAATATTGATTAGCCGTTTTTGCTCAGATCTGCAGAACAAACCTCCATCTTTTATTTGTTATTAAATTAGTGGGCTCTCTGGCTTCCTACCTGACCCTTTCATCTGTCTTCTCCCTGCCTGGAGACTCCTCCACTAAATGATCACTAACACTGTCTGGTTTAGACATTCGATACCCATTAGAGTCTGTAATAATACAATGGCAAATACAACATAATTAATACATTCCTGGTAGCTACTATAAAAGTCAGCAAAAAAAAAACAATGCTACCAGTAAACATGTACTTTAACATTAGTAGGGCTGGATATCGGTATTCAATATTTTTAAAAAGGTATCAACCGAAATCCCTTTTGTAACCACATCTAGGGGAAAAAAACTGTACAGTTTTGCTCTCGATCGCTCTACCGTAACATGAGATTGGCCCTCTACACAGCAACTACAACCCATACAGTATGTGGTGTGCTGAAGTCAAGCGCTGTGTACTTGACGAAGTGAAAAGTTCAGCTTGGTCTCTCAGATGCCACCAAAATGTTTTAAAGTGTGGCTGTACTACACACCTGTGGTATCTTATAAAAATAAATGCATAAAATGAGGAAGGAATATTTAAAAAGAAGGTATCAAATAAAGCGCTCTACTGGTATTGGTGTCACTATAAGGGTACTGGTAATGGTGCTGGTATCAACATTTTTAACCAGTACTCTGCCCTAGTAATGAGAGATGGATGATAAATATCATGTAAAAATTATATTTTCATCTATTATTCCAATTATGAAGTTAGTGCTGATAAACATTAGCTATAATAATCTGATTTGACAGGTTATGTCAAATTGAAATCTACTGCATATGGCCCTACAGAAAACACAATGTTAAGTTTTTTGGTGTACTTCGTTAAAAATGCTGATTGATATAATCCGAAGTGTCAGATCTATTCTTTATTTTTGTTGCAATAGTGATTTCAGTTAGATCTGGTTCAGTCAGAGCTATGAAACATTAAATTATCCATTTTAGCTCACATCTTAGCCTTTCTTACCCTCAGGTGTGCATAAACTACAGGTTATACAAGCTGTTAAGTTACTGGTTATCTTATCGTTTATCTTCTGATCTGCATCAGCCAAAAAAGAACATCCATATTGTACATTCCTAACAGTAATATTTGATTTCTTCAATAAAGTAGGGATACGTGATAATATCAGCATGTCATCAGTATCAGCAGATAAAGGTTTTAAAATGAAATATCTGTAATGGCCCGAAATGAACATTTCTGACAATGTGACAAGCCAATATGATGATGCTTTTATTATTCCCATCATGTGATGCAAGTATGTCTGCAGTGTTGTTTTTTTAAGTGTCAAAAACAGATAGCAACGTTGCTATTTGTAAAGACTGTCCAGCATCAGAGACAAATTGCATTTGGTTGCCCATCTGGAGAACCATTATCCTGATAATTACAACAAATTTGGGAAGAACAAAGAGAAAAAGCCACCTCTGGACAAAAGGGCATGCATAATATGTTGACTCAACTGAATGATGTTCTCTGTTATTGGTATCAGTATCACTTTAAGGGTACTGGTATTGGTAATGGTATTGACATTTTTTAAACAATACCGAGCCCCAGTAATCAGAGATGCATGATAAACATCATAGGAAACTGTTATCTATTGTCCCGATTATGAAATTATTGCCAATATTGGCAGATTGTCAAATTGAGCCAAAGTTTTTGGATGTACTTTACCAGAAAAAGTAGTTTAACATTTTTAGTTACCCTTTTTAACAAATTTGTTCAAAGAAACAGTAATCTCCAGACAAAAAAAATAGGTGTAATATCATAAATTTAGACATTATGTTCACTGTTATTCATTAGGTGGAAAAAAATAAGTGCATCTGTCAGTATCGGCATCAGCCATGGGCCAAAATGAGATATCAATATATCGGATATCTGCAAAAATCAAATATGGTGCATCCCTAGTTAAACAATTTCATTTTAAAAAGTAAAATTATTTGATATCTTATCTTTATTGGCTGAAAAAAACACCTTGTGCGTCCGTAATACTAATATTTGGCTTTACTTTAAACACAGGGCTTTACGGCTGGTTTAAAAGCGAGAGCAATCTAACCAATACGCTTGCAACGAGTACGTTTCTACATGGCTTTTCCATGTTCATTGGTTTCCATACTCTTATCAAACCAAGTGAAACGTTTGTTCTGCAGCTCAAAGTACAATTGACTTTTTATTGTTCACTGTATATATTTGACTAAAACTCGACCTGCTTTAATCTTCACAGTGTCTCGGTCTATCCGGTTTCCTTTCTTGTGTAAATGTTCCATGTTTGACTTGAAGCCTACTAAGCGTTAGTTTTTCTGTCCTGTATTGGCCGCCGACGGGCACACCGAGCCACCGACAGCTTTCACCGATTTAAACACGAGAAACCGTCACCGTTAATTCACCGACTGACATGAGACGCTCTCGTTTCAACTGAAAACAACAGTTGGCGTCGCGGCTTCGCTCTTTTATGACAGCGAGCATCCTGAAGATGCTAACAGTAAGTTAGCTTCGGCTAGCAACTTACAAGCAGAGCAGCCCGTCCAGACCAGAGCAAACCTCGTCAACAACAGCGTCCATGTCGCACCACAACCTCCATATTTACACCACTCACCTAAAACGGGAGCAGCCGAGCGGTTCTTTCATCGACAAACATCAACACGGTGGCGTCCCATTCTCCTCCATACCTTCTTCCAGCTGGCTGCATGGAAACGCTGCTGTCTGTCAGTTCAGCTAGCTGTGGTAAAAAGCCCAAATACGGAACCACTGCCTGCCGCTGTCCCACAATGCACTGGTCCAGCGGGGGGCACCCAAGACACCCTAAATATCATGTATCACTGATGCTGACAGTCTTTCTGTGGCTGATCATAGGCTGAAATAGGTTTACTATAGCTTTAAGCAGTTCACAGGTACACATATATACATTTACATGGAAAATCCACCTAAAAACTGAATTTTGCTCCCATTGTGCTCTTCCTGTCACAGTAGCCGTGCAAACAAAACTGGAACTGAAACTGGTAACCAGAGCATCAGTACTTTAAATTATTGGATGTTTAATCTAACATAGTTTTATTAAAATATATGGTTTACAGTTATGTATAAAAAATATAGTTAAATCGCAATGGGTGCTATCTTGGGATGCAGTTAACGATCGTTTTATTGTCCATTAATCTGTCGAAATATTTCTTGTTTATTTATTTAATGAAATCATTAATATTTAATACTTCTCGCATTTAAGAAGCTTGAATCAGAGAATTTTGACTTTTCAACCAGTCAATTAATCTTTGCAGCTCTAGTGCTGTTAGTGATCATACTATATGAGCTGCTCCACTCACTGTCTAAAGAGCAGCTGCATTTCTAGTTCATTTCTTATTAATTTCCACCAGTATCTTCAATCAAATCTTTCATCAACAACACTATAGATACTGTAACATCTGTTATTCGGTAATAAAGTATAAATGTTTAATTTTGCCTGTACAACTCTATATTCTATTTGATTTACTTTTATTTATAAAGAAATGTGAACAGATAATTAATACATATAATATTAATATATTAATACATACATATAAATACGTTTTCAATGTAATTTTAAACTAAGCTTTGTTGATTAGTTTAAAAAATATCTTTTCCTATATTTCCTATATTTCCTAACAGAAATGTGCCTCAGCACTTTCGAAATAATTAGGAAATAAAAGGGACAAAATAAAGAAAGACTTCTTTTTGGCTGAACTTGTGATGTGATATTAATATTCTCCAGTTTCATTTAGGTATAAACATATGTCAGTCACAATTAAATGTTTGTCCCAATCACTCAAGACCTGAACGACAAATATCGTTTGTCATTTTCAACCTGTAGTTTGTCCCCTCGAATGCCTTTTAGTTAGAATTTTAACTATCTCGAAGGAAATACTTGCGCCACAGATTGCTCAAAAATTACATTAAAGTAAGAATAAAAGAGTAATAAATA
>JAJHUR010004724.1:3039-27523 GCA_027495735.1 Lutjanus campechanus | reverse complement strand
GTGTGTGTGTGTGTGTGTGTGTGTGTGTGTGTGTGTGTGTGTGTGTGTGTGTGTGTGTGTGTGTGTGTGTGTGTAAAAGGGCTGAAAGACTCACAAAAGAAAGAAAAAATATTTCTTGAGGGACAATGGCAACAGCTAGCTCAAGATCGCTTTAAAGATAAAATAATAGGAGTATATCTGTGTGTGTGTGTGTGTGTGTGTGTGTGTGTGTGTGTGTGTGTGTGTGTGTGTATATCTGTGACAAATCTTTGGAATAATTACGTAATAAAAGACACACCACAAACCGCAGTGATGATATTTCTAATAAATACAGTGAATGGGAAGATTTTGATATTTCATCATGTAGTTGGAAGAATTTAAACTCCAGCAAAACAGGACGGAGGCGGGGCAGAGAAACCCAAAGGGTTAGCAAACACGGTCTTTATGATCAATTATCAGTGTGTTTTCTTGCATCATTGTACAGAGTCACAGAAAAAAGTTTCTGGAGCCTGCTCATGCAGGTCCTAGAGGAAAATCTGGTTTCTCACAGTTGCCTTTTCTTTGTCTTATGACAAACCCCCCTCTCGGGAGGCAAAAAAGGAGCAAAAGAAAAGAAAAGCAGGAGATCTTTTGCTGAGTTCATATAGGTTTCTCCTTGACGACCATATGGAGCAACAAGACTTTCATTTGACCACTCATCTCATTTACGATAACTGAGTTTTCCTTTAGATCTCACTGTTATCTCAAGAGCTGATTACTGAAGGCAAATTTAAGATCAGTGCAGTGAGACAAAAAAAAAAAAACAAGGGCTCAAATTAGTCTCGGGCTGAGACGAGACGAAACCTATTTCTCAGAAGCTGAATCTAAGAAGTATGAGAAAAAGGGCAAACTCTCATACTGGTCTTGATTTGAGCTCATTTGTCTCGAGGAGACACAGGCGAGACAACAACGAGATCTTGTTCTGAACTTTTCCATTCCTCAGGGATGTTGCTCAGATCAAATTAGTTTAGTTTCTTCTTTTTGGTAATGTTTTTTTTCCAAGTTAGGTATACAAGATATACGCAGAACGCTGATTTCTTAACTGTTCCACCTGAAGTCTCGGGTGTCACACCCACTCTTTACATTACTTGGAATGTCTGACTTGTCAGAGCCAGAGCGAGACAGAAGATAACAAACCTTTACAGTGGGTGATAATGTCAGGCCTGTGCATGCTTGTCCCTTATCTTACAACGCAAAAACACACATACACACACATAGAGAGAGAGAGAGACCCACACAAACACAAGCTGAGAGCGAGTCCAAACACTGTCCCCCTGGGTCTGAAGCAAATCAGCGGATCAGCTAGTTTGAGTCGCAGCCATCGATTTCTCGGGCCATCTGCTCACTTTTTGGCCCCGGCGAGCATTTCCATGACAACGCAGTGTTGATAAATGGAGGAGAGTCTTATTTTAAGTCTGCATTCTGCTCATGTGGCGAGGTTAATTCTCCGCCGCTTCCTTTGTATGTTTATTAAAAATGACTGCCGGTGGCCGCTGATATGGCCTGACAGGGGATGAGCTGTAATCCGGGATCAGCGTTTTCATCAACAGAGGGGGAACTCGCTGTTGTTGGGAACATAAACACATATTTCTTTCAGGAAAGAAAAAACAACTTGTTATTGGCATCCATGGAGTTTAAGATGTCAGACTGAAGGTTTTTTATCAAGTTTTATTAGAGCTGAAGGGTTGAAAGTCACCAAAATATGAACTTTCTGCTTCCCCTTTTTCCCCCAGTTGTGATTCTGTTTAAATGTAAACCAGATCGCAGTGTCGTTTCAGATTTAGAGGAAGTTTACCCAGCGGTTTTGACAATGTACCAGCAAACAAAACACAACATCCCAGCCGCTGCTCCAGTTCCCATGAACACAGGTTGCTTTCCTTTTGTGTACGAGGAGATCCTCTTTCCTGTGACCTTTTCTCTCTCATTTTAACCACGAGTTTTCAATTCCTCAGAGCTTCGTCCACTCCCACTCAGTTATAGCTGCTTTATTTACAGATTATAACCCTCAGTCAAATTCAATAGTGCTTCAACTTGCAGAACAAGAAAAAAAAAGTGTCCCACAGAAGGTATTTGTAAGCTGTTAAATCACCATCACAATGCAGCACATATTGTACCATGACTTGGAACATATCTGACCAGTTTTACTTTGTGCTCAGATGGAAAATAAGCTTTGTGGCAGCTGTTTTAATGCTGTAAAACTCATGTTTGGCTGATACTCAAAACCCACAGACGTAGATTGCAGGGTGAAGCTTGCTGGCAGTTTCAAGTCAATAAGCAGATCTAATAGTGGGGTTTCAGCACTTTCATTTGCAGTTAATTACAGACTGTATATTTGAAACAGGGAAGAGGAGATATAAATACTCTGGCTCCTCAGATTAACACCTATAAACTTCTTGATTGATTGTTGGGACTCACAAAGACTCGCAGCTTTTTAAAACAAAGTACAAGTGGCAGTTAAAAGGTAATGCATTTTATAAGTTTGTCTACTTGTAGTGTTTTTTCCCCCCATCATATTTCAATTTGCAGCCCTTACAGAGTTTAATTCTCTTTTTCACAAGATAGCGGCCCCATAATTAGGAATCAGCCAGGAGACAGTTTGCTTAGCTTAGCATTAAGACAGGAAAACAACACTAACTTGACTCATCATTTTAACATTTTGGTTTGTCTATGTATTAAACAAAATAGATGCATCATAATCATTGAACTTTAATGGTGCTGGTGGTGGATTTCATTACATTTGGGCAGAATCTGGCCAGCTGTTTCTCCTTGTTTCCAGTCTTTGTGCTAAGCTAACCTTCGCATTTTTTTCAAAATGACAGAAATGTTTTGTTTATTTGTAGTTTTTTTTTTTTTAAATCATCATGTTATATTTTAACTTGGAGAACCTCACAGTTTAATTATATTTCTTACAGAGCCTGGTTAGCAATTTTCAGTTGCTATACTAAGCTAACTCCTGTTTCACATTTAGCATGAAAAACATGAGTGGTATCAATCTATGCGTCTAATCCTTAAATTTCCTAAAATGAATACTCCTTAAACTTTCAGCCAATATCAAGGACCTTTTTACACCTCAAAGTCCAAACCAAGGTTTTTGTTACATTGTATCATTTTGATTCAGTTAGTTTTGGTTTCACATTACATGATGTCTCCCTATCGACTTGTCCAGGGTGTACCCCGCCTCTCGCCCAAACTCAGCTGGGATAGGCTCCAGCCCCCCGCGACCCTCATGGATAAGCGGTTACAGAAAATGGATGGATGGATGGATGTCTCCCTATTAGCTTGTAGACGGGAGTGCATCTGATGTCAGCCTGTTGTCGGTTCATTTGCTCTCTCATCCTCTTGGAAAATAACTGAAAAGTGTCTGAATATTTATGAGTTTTTTTCTTATTGACTCTTTAAAAAGTTATCAGACCAGATGTCAATTAGATCTCCTCCTCTACCCATGAGTAACTGCAGCTGTTCTGTTGTGTTGTGTGTATGTTTTTTCCTTTTCCAAACCGGGGTTCAATTTGACGCTGACCTTAAGTTGGTTGAACCAAGGTTCTGCTTTTTGGTCTGGACTAAGGTCAGGGGGAGGTTTGGTTTGTATCAAACTAAAAACTCTGAACATCTGGACCAAACAAATGAAAAGGGCCTTAACTCCAGTAATTTTACTTCTACTTCAGTGAGATTGCTGCAAACTCACAGATGCTCTTGGACATATTTTTCCTCTCACTTCTTTGTGTCCTTGCTGGGACCCCTGCCTGCTACATTTCAGTGGGCGACTGTCAGATAAATGCTTAAAATGTAGGTAAGGTGTCAGCTCCAGCTCTGACAAGCAGGAAGCAGAAAGGATGGATTGTATGGCCCCGAGCTACCTCAAACCCCATCTTTGTGACTGTCTGTCTCTGTCTGTCTGTCACGAGTTATATAAGACGCAGCCTGAGGACTCACACACACACACACGCGCTGCATGACTCTGACAGGACCTGCACATCTATCTGAAGTATCTGGCAACACTCGGCTCTATCTGATCAGCATCTTGTCAGGGAGGATTAATGCGTGTGTGTGAGTGTTTGTGTGTGTTTTCTGTGACAGTCTGGTGGGTGCTGGGGGAATCAGTGCCAATTTAGACACATGCCTATTCTTGATTAGGCTCAGTTAGCAGTTATCATGCGCCAGGTATCACTTGATAAAACTCAGCACAGTCAGTTCATTATTAGAACAGAACTGCACCGCAACAAATTCTGCACCGCAATGAGACCTAAATCTCGAGCTTCAAGGCGAGGTTTAGCTTTAAAAGAGTTAATTTGCATGAAAACTTCAAACGTCATGCTCTTAAGCTAGCTCTTAAAATCTTCTCAACCATAAAAGCATCCTAAGCTGTTGCTGCTGTCAGGAAAATGCATCAGTATGTCCCTTCTATTGAGAAAAAAAGTAAGCTTTCGCCGCACAGAGAGCCTCCCGACATGCAGCCTTACTGTAGCTAGAAGCACCAGTTGTCCTATTTATCGGCACCGAGCCCAGCCTTGCAATCCAACTAAACCATTTCACCCCTCTGGCGAGCGAGCGAGCGAGCAGCCGAGCCCGGCCGAGCCCCTGATATGACATAGATGTGCAAAAGAGAGAATCCATTTAGCAGCGTTGTTCCCGTCACTGTGCAAATTGATTAGCTTCTAATGGCTGTGGGTTGCCTATGGGGCGACAAGTCTGGTGGACGCAGGAATGCGAGAGGCTGCCAGTCGCTAACATTAGCCTATTGTTTCCATATCAGATGCTGACAGGCTGATAGAGACCGCATTGTGGAGAAACTTGAGGTTTGACATGACCACGATCTAATCTCATCACCCTGTTAGCTTGGTGGAATGTAAATGTGATGCAAAGACGTTAAAATGGCCGTATATATCCAGCCTACTGTTTAAAAACCGTGTTTAACCTTTTGAGTTTGACGTTTCCCACTTAAGCTCGAGGCTGCTCTCCAATTACTGTCACAATGTCAACACACTTGCTGGGCTGTTTACCATTGTTCCTTCAGTAAGACGCACATGGCTTCAAAGCCAGTACACTCAGGAAGCACTTAGTCAATTCTTTCCATGTTACACTGATAAAATCACTTTGTTTGGTTTAAGTCGTGTAATCTTAACTATTTCAACTGAACATGCCAGGTAATTACCTCAAGCGGCATTATTTAACAACCCTAGTTTTGCCTCCAGGCTGTGACAGTTCAGGTAAAGGAAGACTTCAGTAGGACTCTCCGTTCCCACGTGCATCTGCACACGTAATACGGTATCTGAAGCATGCAAGCCAGAGACAGGGACATTGCTCACATGTCCAGTTCCTTTGCATCAGTCACAACAAAAGAATCAGAGCTGCTTCTGCACACGCAAGTCATATCCAAATCCAGAAACCATATCTGGGCCAGACCTGGCTCACGTTCGGTCCCTCAGTGCCAGAATACAACTGAAATTAGCCTTCGGATTGAAAAACAGTAGGGGCAGGTTGTTTCGAGAACCGGTGACGCAATGAAAATCAATCCAGTTTGAGTAACAGTAAATCCTTGAGCTCGAACACTTATCAGACAAAAAAAAAAGTTTTCTGGATGGCAAGGTACTGCATTGCAAAAAAAAATGATCCAGATTAAACATTTTTCCAGTTAATCTCAGTGGTGTCATTGTGATCAGTGGATTCACTGGCAGGGGTTAAGTAAATCCGCACAAATATTTTGTGTCCAGTTCAACTTTTGGAAACTTTGATGTGAAACTTTCTTGTCAGTGTTGACATCATGGATGTATTAAGGGAGAACTGCATACTGCGTTGGAGGCAGGCCTCCATTCATTCCTATGCCTGCTGCTTAGCCGTGAATGAAGCCGACTTCTGTGCCAGATCTTCTGCACACGCTTCCGCAATTTGCGGGCAAGCGCATGAAAGACTTCTGCTGGTGAAGCGGCTAAATTGGGATGAAATGATTCAATCATGCAGTTCTTCTACGCTGTCCAAAATGTTATTGGACCAAATAAATCAAAGCCTGAAATATTGAAACGAGTCATTTCATGGGGCCGTGAAAAGAAAAAGAAAAAAAAAGAATTTATCCACTGTTTTACAGCAGCTTCCTTCACAATGTAAGCTTATGGGAAAAACATGATTTTGTCAGTGCATTGGCCACTATGTCAAATTTGCTTCAAAGCTTTCTGCACTTCCAGGGGGGTTGGTTAATGTGAAGTAGCAGAGAGCCAGAGAACACTCCTCTTTTGGAATACAAACTGCTCTAACAAAGAGGTAGTTATGATAGTTATGAGACAGATCACTGGTACAAATATATCTTTTTAAATACACTGTGTTGTCTATTGTTATATTGGCCCATTTCAGACCAGGGAAACTGTTAGCATGTCAGCTAGCTAGCTGTTTTCTCTCTTTATTGAATGAAACGGTGTATAGTCCTGAGAATAAAGATGAAGTAAACAACAGTATAAAGAAAACAGTAGTCGAGACTAACTAGCACATTTCCAGCTTGTTAGCAAGTTAGCGGTTACCTCCCTGGCTACAGTTCACAATGCTACCAAGCCTGTAGCACCTGCTACTTGCTTTTTTCTTTTCTTTTTTTCAGTGTTTACTGAGGAGGATTATTGTGAAGTGCAACACACCTAAGCAAACAAATGTGTGTCTTTAAAGAAACAATTCATAAGAATTTAGTCACAGTCAACGAGTACAGTTCAAAATAATGGAAACATACAGTTGCTTGAGTCAAACTCAAAGCTAAAAAAAAAAAAGGATGACAAGGGGACCTCACAAAGACTACGAAATGCTGTAGGGAGTAGACGACACATATCACTCCTCACATACACTTTCAACAGTGTGTAGCTGTATGAAACCCATCCAACTCCATTAGGCACAATGTTTTGCAGCTCCTCGGGCTACGAGTGCTCTCGTGTTTTGGGAGATTTGTTATGGAAAGACGGAGATCGAGGGTGGGCCTGTTTCTGGGAAGTAACCCTGTTCTGACCCCTGAGGAGGAGAAGGAGCTGGGGGAGGGTGGATGAAGGAGGAGAGAGGAGGATTCTTTGGGATTGTGGCAGCCCTCATTCTCCTCGTCCCCCCCCTCCTGCACGACTCTCTCTCTCTGTTTCTCATGTTAATCCTCTGCTATTTTGTCTCAGATTTCTCATCGGAGCTGAGGGCCGGATAATGTTCATAACAAGCCGCGGCGTGGAGAAATACTCCCTCTTAATCAAACAAAAACAAAGAGATATTGAGTCGGGATTCTCTCAGTTGGCTCTCGCTGGCGAATGTTTTGGCTGCAGGAGTTTCATTTTACACATCCTCGCACTCACAGCATTTTAGGCTTCACTCAGCTGGTTGTGTTCGAGTAAAATAATCATCAAAGGAGTGTTTTATCACTGGAGAAATTCTGTTTTTCTGTGCTTACCTGTGACCTTAAAGCAGCCTCCAGGGCAGTCATCACCTCTCTTGTACATTGATTTGTTTTGTCGTCATGGCGGGGGCGCTCTAGCTCACAGCTGACATTCCCTCCTCTCCCACATCAGTTATTCCCGCCTACATACAGCGAGGTCCGAACTACATCGGAATGCTAATCTATTGTGTAACAGATGGGACGAAACCTCACTTTTCCCCCCCGTGCCAATCCAAACATTTACATTCTGAAAAGAGCAATTTCAGAAGATGAGGCCTGCTGGGTTTTTCCCTTCTTCTCTGATGTTTCTTACCACTTTTTTTTATTGAACATACACACTGCTCTCAAACTGGTTTCAGAAAGTGAAACAAAGCAGGCGTTTCTATTGACGGGAGATGAGCTGTGTCAAAATTTGTTCGACATTTCACCTTCAGGCTTCAGCAGGTGGTGTTTGTGTTAAAAGGTGGTTATCTCTGGGATTTTTCTGTGCTTATTTTATTCTTAAGTGGTTGTGGTTTCGGTTGTGGTGTGGCCTATTTTTGAGCGGAAGCATCAAACATTCACCATATTCACATGGTGGCCATTTTTCCTCTGACATCACACTAATATAGAAAGTAAAAGTTAGTTATTGTCTAACAGTGAATGTGGTGAATTGGGTTTGAAAAATACACTTAAATGGATAGTTTGGATTATTTGATGTGCGGTTGTGTGAGGTACTTATTGATAGTCAATGTGTTAGCTACAGTAGATGGAGGTCAGCATGCCCCCAGTTTAGAGAAGCATCAAAAAGTATTTTAGCCACCTAAAAAAATCAATATCAGTTTAATTGAACACTATATCCAGAAAATGTTCAATGCTTGACTTGAATCAACCAAACTCCATTAGCGAAATTGCTAATTTTGCCACAGAACATGGGAGTTGCTGGTGTAGCGGTGCCTCGATCTGTTATTCTGTTTGTGTTGTTCTGTGACTTCTGTGAATCCAAACTATCCTTTTAAAACACAGAAGTCACACAATAACTCAAACAAACTGACAGTTCGAGGCAGCTGAAGACCAGCAACTCCTGTGTTATGCAAGCTAAAATGACCGATTTTGCCTGTGGAGTTTGGTTTGGTTTGGAGAGAGTGAAATTCGGCTCATGTAATGTCAGTTTTGGCAAGTTAACGCTTTGAAAATATTCTAAATAAAGCATACACTTAAACTGATATTGCTTTTCATCCCTTTAAGGGCGAGTTTGAACAAAATCCTGTCCACCTTGTTATTCACCTAACTGCATATCTGTAGACGTCTCCTACTCCCACCTTACATGTCTTTATACAGATGATAGACAGTAGGGATGCCATGTTTTATTGCCAAAACAAAGACAATAAAGACATTCTGCTTGTTTAAATGTGCTGCTGTCAAGACATTATAATCATTTCAAAAGAAAATGTGTCTTAATTCTGCCACAGTGAGACAATCCTGACAACAACAACAACAACAACATCGCTGTGCCAAAGCGTGCCCGCCGAGGCTCTCCGCTGAAGCAGTTACTGCTCACTCATTACACACGAGCACTGACGCCATTGTTGTTGTTGTTGTGCCCGTCTTGGCGGCGCGCCCACGCTGGGCACAGGGAGTTTTTTAGGGGGCAAAATGGGGCACGGGGAACAATAGGGGCGTGGGTGGCGTTTTGGAGCCCAGCCCACCGTGCCAGTTGCCAGAGCAGGTCATGTGCCAGATCTGCGGACAAAGAGGGTGAGTTGGTGCTCATCTGGGCAGGAGTCCAGCTGAACTTGGATTGGGACGGTGGAGGTGGGGGGTGAGGGAATGTAGGCACACGTCTGACTAAAGCCTTTATGTTAGGAGGGGGCCTCAACGGACAAAAAAGACACAGGGACCGGCTGTTTCCCCCTGCAAAGATGCAGGGGCACTCAGGCATCTGGGATTCTATTCACCCAGCAACGGCTCAAATCTTTAAAGCGAGTGTTTTGGGGAATGACGGCAGCTTGCGGGAAGTCCTTTTCTGCTGATTTACGGTACGAGCGGAGCAGCATTAGCATGTGTGCCACAAATATCACACAGATCCTCATTAGCTCTCTCTCTCTCTCCTCTCTCGCTGGCTCTTCCTCCCCGGTCGTGTGTAACCTCTTCACATTTTGTCTCTGAGAACTGTTTTCACGGGAACCTATCTACCGCCGCTATAAACAAAAGTTCTACCCACAAACCTCCATAATTCATTAATCCAGACCTCAGAACAACACGGTTTCACCTTTGATACTCAGATGAAGGAAACTTGGCAGAAAGGAGCGCAGCTGAGCCGAACACTCGCACCCGAAAAAACAGGAAGAGCAATCAGCTTCTCGACTTCCTTGTGCAGTGGGTTTTGTTGTGGAGGAAAGCACCTGCGGAGGCCTTGAGCCGCAGTTTCTTGACTCAGAATTTACCTAAATTAGAACCAGAAGGCTGTTTTGATTTCATCTTACATTGCAGATATTAAAACATGTCCACAACACGAATCTGTTGCCCCACATACACACAAAGGCTAATTTAATCTCCTGAGATAAGCAGCCTCAACAATAAACACTGGCTGTACTTTTATAATTGAGATTACTATGTACCGTACACCGTAAGTAAATCAGGTCGTGTTATCTTTATTGATTGGGTGTTGACCTCAATTGCTCACACACTATCAGTGAGTCATAGTCTGGGACGTATTTTTGCTTTGTAAATAGAGCAACAATTGATGATTGTATCCCGTGACGGTTAAGTCATCTTGTTTGTGATTTGATAAATCAATAAATAAGTTACCGAAAACCTGCATGAGGGCACGCACAGCATGACCAGCACTTTCCCCGGTGATAATTGGCGACTGCAGTGTGGGTTTAACAAACAGCAGGCGGCACGTTTTTGCATACAAAGTGAACAGAAAGCATCTTGTTGTTGCTGCAGAACGAGTTTCCACATTAGTTTCCCCACAGGCCCCCTAATAAGGAGGCATTAATGCTCTCTGGATGAACGCATTAGGTGAGGCGTATTTATTGTTTAGCAGCAAATATCAAACAGTAACAGGCTGCACATCATTTCAGCTGCGTATCCATGGCGAGCTTGCATGTCTGTTGCTATGGAGACACCGTATAGATCACTGTGACTTAAGCCACACATGATGGGGACAGAACAACAGTAACTGCTTCTATCAGCTGACAACTATGTGGTGTAAATGTTGCTCAAAATGCATTAACATGGCACCTGATGAAATAAGTCTCATGATGGGGTAGTTTTTTTTTTTTTTAAGTGGGCCTGTATGAAATATTAACGTATGTATTAGCTACTGTAGATGGTGGTCAGCATGCCCCCAGCTTGGAGAAACAGCAGGAGTACTGATGTAGGAAGCTAAACAATGTATTGCTGTTGAGAGGGTTAACAGTTTAACATATTTTAGCCACTTAAAGCAAAATCCGCCCTAAAAAATCAATATTAGTTTAAGTGCTCGCTATATTTAGAGTATTTTACACACTTTACCTTGCCGTCAGACAGCGTTTTCCGATGGGAATCCGCCGTTACATGAGCCAACTCTCTCTCCAATCCAACCAGACTCCATTGGCAAAATCAGTCATTTTAACATGCAGAATGCAGGAGTTGCTGTTTTACCGCCGCCTTAGTCTGTAAGCTCGTTTTAGGAGTTTGGTTGGATTGGAGAGAGCGATATTTGGCTCATATAACGCCGGTTTCCAGTGCAAAAAGGCTGTCACTGATGCTGAATTTTTTAGGTAGCTAAGAAACGTTTTGTTCCTGACCCTGTCCACAGCAGTACATCACTTGTCGCTTCTCCAAATTGGTATGACTCAATAAGTACCTCATACAACCACACTTCAAAGAGTATGAACTATCATTATCATGAATCACGTTGATGCGCAACTTCCTCATCCTTATCACATGCTAACTAGATGCTTTTACAATTGAGGCTCCTCTTTTTTTCTGTTTAAAATGTCACACAAACTAATTCTGAAACTTTGCCACCAAAAGCAGCAAAAAATTAATTTCTGATACAGTGTGAGAGGAAGTTAAGTGCAGCCAAACTTCCCTTTTTGGACACACAAAAGGTCTCATTCATAGAAAAAACAAAACAGCGATGAAAAGGCATGCTGGGACATTCAAGAGGCCAAGGAAGCTGAACAGATCTTGGCGCCGATCAGGGCCTCAGTCCCATACGTGGGGTAAAAAAACCCTGAAGATCTTGACATGAACGAAGACAGGAATTTATTTGCAATTTTTGTTGCGGTTTTGGGTTCAGCTCATGACCTCTGGCAGCGTCAAACTGGACAAAGACTACATCTGACAGATCACTCGCCACATTAAGTGCGGGTTTGGTTGCTGAGACAGAAGAAATCGACTCCAAGGCAATTTTGCAAACTACCGCGATGATAACAAATCTCATAGTCAGTTGAGCCCTGGTGGGGAAATTGGATTCGCTCGCTGCCAACCGCAGCAGGGTCAAAGGTCAGGCTGAGAGATCCAGGAGATCTGAAGAGCTTCAACAACTTTCTCAGAGGCAAACAGGGCCTGAAAACAAACACACTCTAGCTGAAGGATGATCTTTCGCCGTGTTTTCACAGAACTAGATTTTGGAGAAAGAAAAAGTTACTTTCATTGTTTGTTTGTTTTTCTGCACTGATTCTTCCTTCCAAATGTCTTGAGGCACGAAAACTACTTTGATGTTTCAAAGAACCATTTTAATATCTTCATTTACCTGGGGGGGAAGGTGACAATGGGTAATATTCAACATCCCGTTTCATTGCGATAACATTTGTGTTTTGCCAAAATGAGACCATACAATGAGTGGATTCACTTCCTTTAGACAAAACAACATGTGGTCCAGAATTCCTCGGATGCCTGCCGAGTTCAGGTTTTGTTGTGCACATCAGTGTCGACGTCCTTGACTGCGCTGGATGTTCGACAGCTCAACACAACAGGGAATTAAGAAGGTCAACCCTGCTTTTGTTGGAGTGAAAATAAAACTGACATCAAGCTATATAGTTTTTCTTTCATCTTCTTTCCTCATTACACTCTCTCTAAGCCATTCAGCACGGTTTAAAATGTGATAATGAGGAAATAAATATGTCAGAACAATGCCACCAGCTGTGACTGGACTTAAAATATCACGTATAATAATGATATTATGCAAAATCAGGAGTCTATTGTAAGTCAGAAACGTCTAAAAAAAACAAGCAAATTCCTTCGTGATCATCCAACTTGCAGACACAGCCGAGGCAAAATGAGCCTTGAGATCAATGACATCATTATATTTCTATGCACACACCCCCAGCGTCCCGCTCTCAGATGTTAAAGCTTCAATAAATTCAGGATGAGGCAGAACTTTCCGCTAACGAGGGGAAAAACACCCAATACTCGCCTTTAAAATCTCTTGGCATTCATGAGAGGGGCATTAATGCAGGTGTGTGTGTGTGTGATGCTGTATGCAGTATAATCCTGTTTCACTCTGAACACAGTAGACCACACATGCATAATGCATTCAGCTCAGATATGCCCCATTTCAGTCTGTCTCTGAGCCTAAATATCTTTAATCACGACTGCCTTCACTAAATATAAAGAGCCATCAAAGAGAGGTTAACCGCGAACCCTTTTAGGGAACACGCTTATTAGCTTTCTTGCTGAGAGTTTGATGAGAAGATTGATACCACTCTCAAGTCTGTATGTCAAGTATGATGATATAACGAGGAAGTGGGTCACCTGGCTTAGCATAAAAGCCAGGAAACAGCTAGCCCGGCTCCTTCCAAAGGTTAAAAAATCTGTCTACCAGCATTTTTAAAGCTGACGTGTTAACATATTATCTCTCATTTGTTTAACCTATATAGAAAATGAAGCGTAGACACAAGCATTTTGTTGTATTACTTTTAACTGAATTCACATAAAGACATAGCTATCTGCTAAATATGACGTTACAGCAGTTAGCTTAGTGTAGGACAAGACTGGCTCTTGTTATTTTTACACTTTTGTTTGATTAAACAAATTATATACATTTTATACTGAAAATAACAGTTCTCATTTTAAACTGAATTTACACAAAGATTTAAGTGGCAGACGTTATCTTGTGTAGCACAGATTAGCACAACCAGCAGTGGTTTGTGGGTTAAAATATATCACTCCTCATTATCTGGTGTGCCACAGTTTTGGCCTATTTTGCATCCTTTGTCACAACAATTGTTTTTTTTTTATAAATGGACACTGGATGCCAAACCAGAAAGAAGATATTTTATAGACTGCAACTGTTTTTTGGATTACCATAAAGCAAATTTCAATTATTCTTAAACTTCTTTTGCAAACTTTTGCAAATTCTCTGGTGAATACTTTGCACCGTCCGTTCTTGATATTTTACCAGTTACTGTTTTTATTGTTATGCACAAAAACACAAAAACACCAAGGCAAATTCCTCATATGTGTAAACGTACTCAGCAATAATCCCTCTTTTTTTCTGATTGGGGGGAGCTGTCAAAAACCGCAATCATAAATAACCACAATTATAGGGACTTATGATATGATTCATGCATGCTCCCAACCTCTGGGACGCTGGCGGGAGTCCAGCTTCCTTGTTGTCCTACCTTGCACTGTAAGTGTGCTGCTTTGCTGTTGTTGACACAGCTTCAAGTTGACCTTGGCTCAGTGTGACTCAGTGCCATGCCAGCGGGCGTTATCGCCACCGTACTGACCTCGCCAATGGGAAATAAAAAATAAACACCGTGTCAAACAGCCGTGAGATATGAGGTTAAGTGGATTATGGGCATGGTGGCGGCGTCGACTTGAACTCCTGAGACTGAATCAGGGCCGCGCGCGCGTCTGTCTGTGTGACGTTCCTGTGTTAAAACATATTTAATGTGACTTAATGTGAGTTATGTGCAACTCGCACCGTTTCACACATGACTCATTAAGGCTGATGGTGATAGCATCCAGTGTGCATCTCAGACCCCAGAGAGGTGTTGCACAATGAAGCCTTTGAGCAACATTGTTTGAGCAACTCATGTCACACACAGCATATGATGCAACACCATGAGGAGACTTTATTAAAGCCCTAAGGAGAAAATAAGACCAAGTGCTGTGATCTTGAGCAGCATGAGCATGCCATTAACCTCGGGGGCCTCAAAACAAAGATAATGAACTCATAGATGGAAGGAAAAAAATTCATTTTACATGCTTTTTCTGTTATGCATGTTTTTAATAATAACTGTTCCTTAAGGCCATGTGATGAGCGGAACAGAGAGGTAGTGTTGGGTAATTACAAGTGTCACACACAGGCATAGACAGACTAAATTATCAGTGTAACTCCACCCTAATAATACAGACACAAACTGACGAATGTTTGCACCTCTGCTGAGAGACAACATTCATCCTTTTTAATTTGCGAGCAGCAGCATGAGGCAAAAGGCCAGCAACTTCTCTTAATTACAGCAGCAGAAGTGCAACTTTATCAAGCACGCGCAGTCGCGCACAGCTCGAGTCAGGGAGGGCGTGAAAGGCTCATGCGCCCCTCCAAAACAGAGTCATCAATCACTGTTAAGCACTGAAAGTTGAAAAAGGTGTCCTTGGGCGTTTCACCTGCTTATGCAGAAGTGAAACATCAAGAACGTTGTAGAGAAGAAGAACACTTGATTTAGAGGTGCTGCAAGCAGAGGCACATATAGTTTGATATATATCTATCCATCCATGCACATCTTTTAGTATTTCAAGACATATCTAGTTCAGGATACAGTTGCAAAACATCAGAATACCTCCACAAAGAAGCATCTATAGGGCGTCCTGATCAGGTGAGCTACCTCACCTGGGTTCTTTCAACATGACGGAGCAGCAGTTCTAGTTCAAGTTGCTTCTGGACGGCCAGGCTTCTCACCCTCGTAGCTCTACAAAGATGCACGTCTACGTCTGCACAGAGCAGGTTATTATAAGTAACTATAATTTGCATAAGCTGGCAAAAGGCTCCAGTGCACACACCTCTCAGCAACGTGTCCTGTGGCCTGAAGCATCTGAAAAAGTTGATCAGCTGATCCAACTTTGTGTCAGAAAGCGAAAGGAAAAAAGAAAAGAAAGGAAAAAGGAGAAAAAATGTTGTGTGCATTTGCAACACAACAGCCACTCGGATGTCTCAGAATGACACTTGTGCACGTTTGCTTTTGTGCAGACTGGAGAAGAAGCAGTGCTGTGTGTGTACGTTGAGTCATGTTTTTGGTGAATGGTGAACCGAACACATCCGTTTGCAACTTGTGAACGTGGCTGTGATGTCGTAAACGTTCGGATCTGTGTGTCACTCAAGCTAAAATTAAGCTTAAAATTATGTCTCACCCCCTCTATGTTAGAAGGACTTGTCACCTTTAAGCGTGCCCGATACAGCTATAACCAGTTTTACCTTTGGATATTGTCATCACGTGAAACAAAGCACACTCATGGAGGCGGGAAGTATAATTTCGTCTATACAGGAAGCTCAAAGACTATAGATGAGCGGTTAAAAGTGGGTCAACAGGTAAATCAAAAGCTTCACCTTCATATTCTCTCCATTTAAGATGAGAAATTGCAAATTGCTGTGCCATCCACCAGAACATTAATAATGCTAATATTACGGGTTATTGATTACCTATAAGGAAATCCTCTCATGCTTTCCCCCAACCCTCTCGAGAGGTCAGAGGTCGTATATTACAGAAACACCACAAGCTGGCAGGGAGTGTCGTCATGCCGACACAAAAGCTCGGATTTCTGTCAGAAAGGTATTTCCCCAACCTTCTGCCCCTTACTGCTGCATGTTGGTCTCATGCTGATTAATAAAACTCAAATTAAGGACATGACATGACTAAGCTTGTTATTAACAAGGGGGCAGTAATTAAGCGGCTCTCTAGTGGGACTGTCGGGGTAATTAACGCTCACGATCAACATTCTTACAGTGAGATAGTCGGCCTTGGAGACTATCTGGGCAGCACACGCTAATAAAGCAGAAATATTTCTACCTCTGCTGAGTTTCTTTCTTTTTTTCTTTTTTTTTGACTTTGAGGTTTTTTTATCATCAAGATTTTCTGGTTTCTGATTAATTGTAATCTGTACGCCTGAGAGCTTTTACATCAAGGTGGTTAAATTCAAGAACTGATGCAACAGCCAAATATTAAATTAAATATATTAAAAAAAAAAAAAAGGTGGGAATAAAATGTTCTGGGTCATGCTTTTCTTGCTAATGTGCAGGTTGCTCACAGTCTTGGTCTGGATCTGAATATCTGAATATAAAGTAATTTTAGTTCATCCAAAGCAGAATGCGCCTCAGTCTTTTGTTCTGATAGATGTGAAAAGGAGAAGTTAGCATTTGTAGTGATGCTGTATCACCAAAAGTAATTTTTTAAGAACAAGAAAATGGATATTTTGGAAGGGGTTAATGGAATTTTTAGATATGCATTTTCGCTGCTTTTGCATTCCTTGCATTTTTAAAAATGCAACATCCAACATGCACTTCTAAATGGACTGGAAACCATCTTCGGGTTCATTAAAAATTAATCTTGCAAGCTCCACATTTGTAGCTATCAAGGGGATTCTGCTACAAAAAGGATTAATTCCATAAGCAGACATTTTCTCTGGTGTTTTGTAAAAAAAAAAAAGAAAAGAAACCAAAAGTGTCAGGTGTCTGCAGCAGAATATCATCCTCTGTGTGGAGGAAGAGGAGATGCAGAGCGTGGCCCAGATCTGTGCCCGCAGCGAGGAGGGAGGAGGCGTCTCGTCTGCAGCGTGGCAGTCACAGCCCCTCCGCTCGGGCAAAATGTCAGGGCTGTCGCACCGAATAAACCCTGAGGAGGGCAGCCACCGAGAGCATCTCTGTGTTTACACCTTGCGGATGCGCCGGGGAGACTCATGCATGCACGAAGGCGGGGCCGCACACAGCATCATGTGCATGCATGCACAGCTGCAGACGTGCGAGTCACACTCAGTCTTCAGTTCGCACTCACTCTTGGTCGTCACCTCAGAGTGGATTTTTTTTCTTTCTTCAGGACCACCTCATCAAGTCACAATGAGTGGAGCTGACACACTGTGATGCGCTGCGCTCTGCTCTGCCGTCTACGCAGCCGCATCGATTCTGTGCAGTGCTTTGGCTAATGCATTTACAAGCAATGGTGAACGTCAACACCATTTAGACACCATTGATCGGGGCCCCACCTGGGGCCAGACTAATAGAGCATGTCTGGGATAATCAACCCAAGCTATAGACAGGCAGCTCAGCCTGCTGCAGAGAAAGCCCAGTGTGTCTGTAATGTAGGGCCACGCCCGCTCTCTGCCCCACTCATTCTGAACAAGCTGGCTGCGCTGCTAAATGCATCACTTTGATGGTGTAATTAAAGGTCACACAACTGTTTAACGGACTTTTACCAATTCACAGGATCTTTTGTAATGATCATTTATGCAACAAGAGAGCGAGCGCCGACATTACAGGTGGAGGCTATGGGCTGTTTCTGTGCTTCCTGTAGCCAACAGAGCATGTCTGCTCTTTCTTACAGCTAAGTGTTTGGCTCATGATGTGTGTGAACTTTGTGTCTTTGTTCAGAAAAGTGCTATAAAAAGTTAGTTCCTGCTTCCCTGCTAACTCCGGACACAGGACTGCACTTATCTGTAAACACATTGCACAAAGAGGACGTGACTGATCAAACATTTTGAGGCCTGTTTAGTTGCAAAGAAACATTTTGATATATGTACTTAACATGTCAGTAACTCCAGGATCTGCAGTTAGAACGGTCCACGTGAACAACTTATCCAGTCCAGGGCTTTATGTGTGACACAAATTTTTTAAGTGGTTATGAGAGTGTCACTTTAATATTGGTGTCTCTATATGACCTATATGAGCAAGCAAGACCATCAGTGAGAACATTTGCTACTTCTATAAAGCTATTCTTGATGCCTGCCTCCGGGTTTAGCATGCAGACAGGAAGAGCCTACATTTTCCCAGGCAAACTCACAGTGAGAAGCACATTGGCAGACTAAAAAAAGCAGTGAGAGATTTTTCTTTAGATAATTTTATTTTTGTATGTTGTGGTTGTGACAGTGGAAACGCTACCGCTTTTGTCCACAGAGACCTTCAAAACCAAAACAGTATGACAGTTCCTTGTGGCAGGGTCCAGTCTATGCAGAGTCAGCTAATAAGACCACTAACTGCATGGGTAACTGAAATAACTGAGCAAACTATCTCACGGCAGCTACAGTTAGCCACAGTTATCAGCACTCAAAAGCTCATGTGCTAGCGGTGTAAACACCGACACTCTCCTGATGCTCCGAGCTCCCAGTGTGGGCAAAGTCAGCTAATATAACCACTATCTGCATGCCTTACTGCGCATGCCTAGCTAATGGCAGCCACATTTAGCAGCAGTTAAATGTGGTCAGAAGTTTCTGTGCTAGTGGAGCAGTCACCCAAACTCCCCTGGTAAAGGCCAACACTCCCCCAGTGCTCTGCACACCCCGTCTAGGCGAAGTCAGCAAATAGGATTGCTAGCTGCATGGCTAAATGAGCTAACTAGCTAATGTCAGATACAGTTAGCAGTTACTCTGGTGAGATGCTGCCCCCAAGTTATTTGGAATATGAATTCGACAGGTGTCCAATTGCATCTTTAATGTCAGGTTATAGGCCGAAGGTTTAAGAAGAAGATTTAAGGAAATCCCCCTCCTCAGAGAGGATCACAAAAAGGACAACGTCCCTGAGGGCAAAGAGATAATATATATATAAATTACTAAATCGCTGCTTCCAGTGAAAAACATGAAGGATTATATGTCACTTCTACTTCTTAAGATTAGAAAAACACTGGATTATCTGAAAAATGAATTGCCTCACGACTAAAAACAGGCCTGTTTTTCTTGGTTTGTGAAAAGCTGACATCATGGAGATACATTGTTTTCATAAGACAATGACAGCATGTAAAAAAAAACATAATCACATGACTCTATACTACCCTCACTGGTGTGCTCAGATAGAAAATACAAGTCTGATGGTGATCCATGCATGAATACATGATAGTATGCTATTCTATGATCAGGAAATCCCCCTAAAAATCACTCTTTTCCTTCGTTGAAGGTTTCATTTTGTCCACATGACGATGTGGGAGTCCCTGGGCGCTTTGATAGCTGTATTAAATTACACTCTGAAGTCATATCCCATGAGCTAACATACACATGGCCCTCCACACCAGAAACGTGGCTGCTCATACCTCATATGCTTGTCATTGCCATATGTCGAGCAGTGGTGAGCATTTGTATCCGATGACCTCTAACACAGCAGAGAAAGAACAAATGTTGCATATTTGCAGCGTGCTGCTAACTTGAGGTCTCCCTTCATGATTTTTTTTTTTTAACACCACTCTGCTCTAGCTGACACTAACACCACAATCTAGAGAGATATGATGTGGACAGGAAGCCATAATAATGACACAAACATGCTGCACTGAAACATGTTTTTCTCCTCTCTCTGTTTATATCTCTGGATATTTATTAAAGCTAATGGTCAGGTGTTAACGTGCGGTCGATGGCAGGCACATCCCGCTTCACTAACGACACCAAATGTGGCTCCTGGGTGGGTAGTTGCCATGGAAATGCGCAGCAGACCCCGTGTTTGTTTCTGCCGGCGAGTGATAGAAAGACAATTGACTCTGCGGAAAACCAACCGGTACCTGCAGATAATATATAACACAGATAACAAGAGAACACTCAGTGAATGAGCTATACTGATACGTGGCTGTTAATTCCTCTCCTCTGCAACAATAGAGCCACTGATCAGAGTGAGTCAGCAGCCATGCTACTGACACTGTGAGGCTGTATGCTAATATGCTCACAATGACAATGCTAATACGCAGTTTTATTTTTTAGCAGGTATAATGTCCATCAAGTTTACCATCTCAGTTCCGCATGTGAGCATGCTCGCTTTTATCTAATCAGCACACAAACTGCACCTGAAGTTAGTGACAGTATTAGCTTTGGCTAAATTAGATGACCACGTGCAGCCAAAGTTAGCTGTAGCTACCTCGCAAAAGACACGTGTGTTTATCTCAGAACTCTTTCTGTTGTTACCCTCCAGTCTCTCATTTTCCTTTTCGTTCCCACTTACCTTGTGTGCGTTCGTCCCCAAACAGCCAACGCACCAACTGTACGTTCGCTGTAAGATAGCTAGCAATGGACAATGACTTGTCTGTGTTTGTGGGACTGCTTGTGTTCAGCTCAGACTCTGAATGAACTCTGGACTCACCGAAGTCTCTAGTTCTTTGTAATCCTATCCTCCAGTCTCTCTCCTCTCTTTTTTTCTTCTTTTCTCTTGTCATGTGTAAGAGCGAGTGACTTAACACCAATCGTTTATTCTACTCAATATTTTACAGATAAAATGACTGCTTAACCTATAAAATATTTTTTAAAAATGTGAATGCTCATCACAGTTTCCCAGAACCCAAAGTGACGTGTTTAAATTGCTTGTTTTGTCCAATCAACAGTCCGTTTGGGAACCTTTGAAAGTATTAAATTGAAAATATGGAAATTTTGACCTGTTGGTGGCATTACAGGGAAAGTCAAGAGATCACCAAAGTCACCACAGGATTCATCCTCATGGCATCATGGATATCTGCACTAATTTCATGGAAATCCATCCAATAATTATTAAGATATTTTAATGTGCACCAAAGTGTTTAACCGACTTACTGACCAACACTTCTGTCCCCGAGGCCACAGCACCGGCATGGCTATAAACAGTGTTTGTGGCCACAGACGAACCGCAACAAGTTAGCTCTAGTTCATCGGTTACTACTAAGTGCAGGGACACCACAACAGCCGGCTAATGGAGCTCCAACAATGGCAAGTGTGCATTTAGCAATAATCAATCAATCCCCTCAGTTAATTAGACCCGCTTCAAAGACATGGCTTTACTGGAGACAAGAGGCTGCGGGAGACAGATGGTCAAATATGTCCAAACACAGACAGCAGAGCAGCGTTCATCATAATCTCCTGAGTACTCGAAAGCACGCCAACAGGACAGGTTTAATGATGAGTGCTCGCCAGGGAGAAACAGTCTCCATGAGGAGGATAACAACCATCCAACCGCCCAACACCGGGAAGTGACTCAGCAGCAGCTGTTGCCATGGGTTACCAGGCAGGACACCCGTCAGATCTCAACAGGCTCAGTGCTGACACATCTGACCACCCCCCCACCTCCTCCGTTTGGACAGGGGCTCCACCCCATCTGCTGCTCCACCTTAAATCCTCCGTCACTTTCTTTCCCCGGGCAGGCGGCTCTGATGCAGCAGGCCTGCGTGGAGCCATGCAGCATGCAGGGGGGGTGGAGGGCGAGATGGGAGGTGTTAATCCCATCTGAGGGAGGGAGGGAGGGCCGACCTGCGAGGCTTTGGCCTTGTCTATCTCCACTAGCTAGCCCACTAACCTCCACATCCACCCCTCCTCTCCTCCTCCACGCAGATTAATGCCTTATTAAGAGCAACTGACTTAACACCAATCCACTTACACTAACATGTCAGATTTGTGGACAATTACGTGGTCTGAGATCAATCTCACCATCGGCCTGATCAGTAACTTTAATAATATTTTATTTCTGCGATATAATAATATAAATGTTGTGTTTATTTGCCACAGGAAAGATACAAGTTAAATACTGCAACAAAGGTGCATCTGTCTCACTTAGAAATCTTGATTTACATCCCACGTGGTCCCACTCCGAAGAAGAATTTCCTCCCTTGAAGTCCAGTCGCCTTTCAATTAAATAAAAACCCATCACATACTGTTACTACCATTATATATAAGTGCTGCAATGCACGGCGTTTACAGGAAATGTCAGCGATGTCATGCTAATGACATTAAGGCTTTGTAGGCGGTGGCTAATTTGGGACTCGGGCAGTTTAGGACGAAGGGCTGAGTAAATCTCCCGCTGAGGCTACACCCTGTACTCTGGGTCAGCGCGCACGCTGTCACATAAGCCACCGCTCGCCAATGCATCAAACCAGATACTCAACACATGAGCAATGCTGCTGATACACTTCTGCTCCTGCTTTTTACTGCAAATGCTTTAAAGAAACAAGGTATAGCTAAGAAATGTACATACACACGTGTCCAATACATAATATATTCCCTTATATATGACATATATCTCAGTATACACATTCTCTCTAAAATAACATGCTGTAAATGGTTAAATACTGCAAACATATGAATTTATAGAATATGATGCATTGCTGTAGAATGAATTACCCAACAATATATAAAGTAGCAGGCCTGGGTGATATGAAAAGGGTTTCTGCAGGTTTCAACAAGCAAAATTTAAGACTTTTTTATGGACCTCATGAATGCAATTTAAGACCATTTCACAGCTATAAAAAAAAAGTTTATGTTAAATGTTTATCTCCACTCAGTACAGAATCAACAAGTGATGTGAACCAAGTACGAGCTCAAACAAGAAAGCGTTAACTTGCTGTATGAGCTGATTATGCTTAGCAGCTAATAAAGCTAATAATCTGATCATTAAACAGTGTTTTGTGTTAGATTTTCTATATGTCGGTCTTAATTTACCAATTTTTTTGGCTTGACGTGATGTGACGCTCTAACATCAGCTTAGCTCATTAAGCTAACTTAACTTTAGCTAAAAACACAACACTAAAACAAAATACTGCACTCACATCTGAGTGATGACTTCATGTCAGCACTGAGGGCTCCTCCAGTCTCTGTCCGGTCTGTGGACTTCCACTGCAAAAATTATTTCATTATTAAATATTTTACTTGAAGAGATTAAACTGTTGTACTTATTAGTCCCACTGATGTAATTTTGTTACAGCATAATCAATTTTTTCCCCCCCAAAAAAACATATTTAGAAGCAAGATGAAGTTAATGAAACTTTATAAAAGTAGTGCTAACTCCATAATTCTAATATATTTTTAAGACCTGTCAAAATCACAAGGCTTTTAAGACATTTTAGGGACTAAAATCCAGACATATCCCCAGTGCTAAGTCAGCTAACTTAGCTGTGCAGCTAACCAAGCTAACATCAGTTATTAGTTACTACTTTAGAAACCAGTAAAGCTTTCTTTCCATCATGAAACTCAGCAGCTGACCTCAGCGCTGTATTCCCTGTCCGTCTCTGAGGCTGTGTTCAGTCCTGGTCTGGTTGGGTTCAGGCTGCTGAGCCCTCCTCTGTTGCCCGCCAACAGCAGCTAAGTTAGCAGAAACTCTGACCCAGAGTTGAAGCTGATGGACAGAGGGAAAACCAGAAAGCATTTTCTCCTTAAAATAAAATCCAGTTTCACCAAAATAAGTGAATAAAGTCATTAAATTGTATCATTGAACAGCAGGCCAACATTAACCATGGACGCCTGGCCCTCAGCCCATCGTATGCTCCACGTGGCTAACATTATAGCTGCTAGGGCAGTCCACTGTAAAATGCCTCATGTCACTTTACCCACAGTGAACAAGCACACAAAACCACTGTGTTTTGTGGAAACATAACAAGGTTTGAGGTGGCAAACATCTCGTAACAGACTGTTGCTAACAAGCTAAACTAATGAATCTTAGCTCTAAAAGTTGATCTTGATATTAACCAAAATACAATGAATTTTTGATAAATAATCATCAGTGATGTGGATACAATGAAACAGTGGGTAAAGGCAAATAATAGAACAGAACCACTTTGCTGCAATGCAGCCTTTAAAACCAGGAACAGACAATCCTTATGCCACATCACGACACACAAAATCTATGATATTATGCACAGTCTACTTCCTGGATTGCAGTACTTGAGCTTCTCTGCAGTAATCCCCCTGGCTTTAAATGAGCTTTCTGCTTGACAGTAGTGATCATAACTTCTTCAAGGAAACACCAGGTGGTCTCACAAGTTGCTCTCATTTCCCTGCCTCTCTCTTTCTCTACACCCACAGGGATACAAAACTTCATCTCCTGTGCCGCTAAATCCCCACAGAGCCTTGCTGCGGTGAAGTTTAAGCCTTTCAACGGTGCACAGCCTCATCCCTTAAGTAACACTAAAGGATTGTTTGGCATCTGAAGGGTGTAACATAGTGTGAGAAGTGGGTTAATGTAAG
>JAJHUR010004712.1:1682-90305 GCA_027495735.1 Lutjanus campechanus | reverse complement strand
CTTTGCTAAGATAATCCATCCACCTGACAGGTGTGGCATATAGAGATGCTGATTAAACAGTATGATTATTGCACAGGTGTGCTTTGGATTGGTCACAATATAAGGCCACTCAAAAATGTGCAGTTTTATCTTGAAAGATGTGTATTGGACACTGAATTATTTCACTTAAGGCTACAAATACCAATTTCTTTCCCAGGAGGGCAAAGTCGTGACCTGCACAACTGAGAAAAATATTGTTTCAAGATTTCAAATCGTGCCCTAAAAGGCTTGCCCCATTTACATTTCTCAGTTTCACTGACTCATGTTATATTCAATGGTCTATGGAGTAGAAAATCATTTTTTTTTCTAACTTGCTCCACGTAGATCATGCACCCTTCAATATAAAAACAACCAGTTAAAATTGGTTGAGAAATGTAAACTTAGTATAGTGCTGTTGTAGTGCTTTTTATCCAGAAAAAACAGCCTTCCCATTTTCACGTTTGTTCACACACCAGTATGGCGCAGGGGCATCTCTAGAGATGGGGCATTGGAGGTCACTGGCCACCACTAAAATCTGATTGGCCACCCCAAGTGCCACCCCATTATCCTCAAGTATGATTGGTTATCTGTCCACTCTCTTATGGTGTTGTGATTGGTGGGAATATTTATCTTTTTAATTAGAAATTTTAAACAGGAATGTAAGAAACTGTGAGATACTGTAATGTTAGTAATTGTAGTAGATATGAGAAATGGAACATTAATGTTTGCATGTGTGTACTTAATGCCACCCCTGCATAAGTCAGTGTCCCATTTGGGCCAGCCCAATCTAAAAAGTCTGGCAGCGAGGTAGATTTATCACAGCAACAGACCGAAGCTGTCAATACGTCTACATATTATACTATGTCTATGCTTCCAAGGGTCACCTGACTGGTGATGTGATTAAAAAATGGTAAACCAAAAAAGGAAAAAAAAGAAATGCATAGAATGTATAATAAATATAATGGATCCTGTAAGTATAATTCATATGTGCAACATATTTTGAACCACCTAAATGTGTTATAACAAATTAATTAGGTAAAAAGCTGTTATACTATTGAGGTATATTGAGAGGAGAAGTATAACATACTCAGCACATTAATAAGATTAAAAACACATATGATTCATAGTGAAATGAGTCAGGTCTAAATATATCATATTTTTACATATAAAACACTTGTGTAAAAAGGTCCATAGTACACTTAAGATACTTTTGTTTGTCAGGTCAAAAACCCTTACGTTACCATGAGCATAGTCAGAGCTGTCTGCGCTGACATTCATGGGGCCAACGTCTGCATCATGCATTCATGTGTCCTCATATCTCGTCAGGGTGAACTGATGATGAGGCAAAAAGCATCCAAGCCCCTCACAGATTATCGCTAACAGCTACTTGGATAATTGACTGCATGATTCTGCCTGATGCTCACAATCATGACGTTGGCCTGCAGCAGTAAAAATATAATTGATTGGCAACACAGTGTGGGGTTGTTAGGGTCAGCACCCTGCCCTCAAATATGCAGAACCACTCAATAGCATTTAGCTAATTTCTGTTAATTGTGGCTCTTACTTCCCTCGGCTGAATTGACATAACGCCGGAGGGCTCAGCCAAATCATCACCATTATGACATTAGCAAGGGCTTATCCAGCGCTAAGAGCTTGAGCTGATACTAACACTAAGGAGTTTAGGATGCTAAGATGAGACCCAGCAATTGCAGTAGCTGCCGTAAGACTGATGGACAACAATGAAAGTTTACAATAAGGATCAAAGATCCTCGCAGGGTTAAGGGAACTATCCAATTAAGAAAGCGCGCCTTTCAATGCATTCACACAAAGTTGGAGCCAGGCAAGAGAGACACTGCTAGAGCTAATGCAGAAAAGCTACACCCCCGTCTACTAATAACAAGCCGTTTAGCTTGAGCGACTGCTGCCATGTACAAAGGAACGACTGCTCTTTGCTACACGGTTAGCCTCTCTGCCCTGGACTTATTAAGACTCCTGTAAGAGGGATTCTCCTCTTTGACTTGGGTGAAGAGGCTGTTTAATACACACACAGCAAATTAGTGGGGAAATAGTATTGTGCCTTTCATGAAACAAGGATGGAGGGAGGGGGGCAGCGACCAAGGGTTTTGGGGCTGTGGGGGAAGATGATTGCTTGTGATGTATCCCAGGTTGTAATCCTTGGACAAGAGATTGTGGGTTCCCTTTTAGCCAGCAGAGGGGCTCTGGCTGGGGAAAGGCGCTGGGCTTAATTAGACTTGTCTGGGGAAGAGATGGGCTTTAGGTGTAGCTAATTAAGATCATAGCTGTGGCTGAAATGGCTTAAACTGCACTGCAATACCAGTCAGGTCCCAGAGGAGCAGAACAATACCAGTGAGACGCCATCTCTCTGCAGCCCATGAATGCACATATTGGTGATTAGGGTGAAAGCACTTTTAGACGAGGGTGTCAGGGAGGCAGGGCGCATGATCACATACATTTTTCTTTACATTTATGGAAGTTAACAAAGCATGAAGGAGAGCTGCTCCCAGTGCGCTGGTGTGATGACATTTCATATAAAGTCAATGTCATGATACGTTTTAAAGGATCCATATGTAGGATTTAGTGGCATTTAGTGGTGCGTTTACCTCACCCTGTTTCAAGCATGTAGAAGAACTTACAGTGTTGCAAAAATTCACACAAAATGTGAAAAGCTAGTGCCAGTTTTTTCTGTTTCTGGCGACTGCGGAAACAGACTGTGGTGCAACGTGGTGGACTCTGTAGGAGAGGACTCGTGCTCTCTGTAATAACTGAATTGAAGGCAACAAAAACACAATGACTTCTTTTTATCCAATTGATTATACACTATAGAATATTATATTATATTTTTGCTCTATTGACCCTTCCTCAGTCCTGCTCATTTTTCCTCTGGACTCAAACCTCAGTCAACTTTCTCTTTTCCTGTTTCCGGTACATAGTTATGCTATTAGTTATGCTATGTGCTGGGCTTGTCTATGTAGAAAAGGAAACCAAATTTTGAAGATTGTTAAAATATGTTGTTTGGGGACCTGCAAAAGCAACATATAGTCACGTCTTAAGCTAGCTAATATTAGCAAAACACTAGTTAACTAGCTAGCTCATGATTGGCGTGATTAGATTGGCTAGCCAGTTGGCTATCATTTTGCAAACATTAGCTATCAAAAAAATATGATCTTTTCCAAAACTTACCAAAGTAGTTTTTGTTTCTAAACCTATCAAAGTAGTTTTTGTGAATAACTAACTGTGACTGAAAACTCAAGTCAACTAAGTCTTAAAAAAAAGGATGACAGTAAAATTTAGCTTCAAACGGATCCAGTCTCCAAAGTGAGAGTCCTGTCTTTGATCCATTCATCACATAGACTCATAGTAGAACTAAACAGGCCATTGCAGCTCAGCCTTGCCACCAATTTCTCCCAGTGGCCCCTTGCGGTATTACAGCAAAAAAATCCCAAAAAGCATTTTCCCCCATAAGCCACCATCATAAAAGAGACACCTGTAAAACTATTGACAGGACTTCTAAAACTGCAAACAAAGTCAATTATGACTCTTCGTATTATGAATCTTTAATCCATGGGGATTTTATACTTGTCAGACTTTCCTCAAGCCAAAAAAAAGCTATTTAAAAATCTGTGACATCATCATTATGTAAAGTCTATGGGCCAAGCAGGCAGGGTTAAGGGGGAAACACTACTGCGCGTGTTCAGTGGACCATATAACCAGGAAGTAAACCCGGAAGCTAGAAATGTTTTTGGTTTATGCATCAGGCGAGCATCTCTCATTACAGTGTACGGGCGCCATCTTTGCATTCACTATCTAGTTCATTATAATATATCTATGATTCACCACAATCTCACTGTTACAATACACTTGCGCTCACAGCCAATCAGAGCACAATATGTGTAGCCAGTCACAGCACAGTAGAGCTAGACTAGTCAAAACAGTATTGGGATAAAAAATAATACACAGGAAACAGGAAAGGAGAAAGCTGACTGAAGTTCCAAAAGGTCGGGACGTAGGATTGATCAATTCTGCCAATAAATCTCTGTAAATCTTACACACTGGACTTTTCATCTTGTTGTTTTAAACTGATTAACAATTGAGCACATGGTACTCTACTGCTCATTTAAATGTTTATACAAAAAAGACAAAAATAACAGTCTGAGTCATTGCAATTCAGTAGGTCAATCGCCAAATCTCTGTCAGTCTGTCTGCTAGTGCCTGGGCCTGTTAGCGCCAGAGACACTTGACAATAAGAGTGGAACTGAATCCAACTGGAGCCCTCTTGTGTCTTCTGGCGGGCAAAATGGTTGGAGGCCAAACAGCCGTTCCCATAATCCTCACTATTGACAGGGCCTGCTCTGTTCTCCGCCTGATCTGTTTGGTCTGTCAAGTTAAGGGAGCCCCTCTAGTGCTTGTGGGAACCAAATCTATAAACAAACCCTCAACTGATCTCCGAGCCTTTCCTATGTATTGTCCTAGTCGACCATCATCCGTGCTCCTCAATGGGAATCATTATTTAATTGGCCCCTACAACAAAACGGTCAGTTTTTGTTCCATATTGCAGCAGGGAGATTATATTTCAGCACACATGCATTTGAGGTTTGGCAGTAGCGCTGTAATAAAGTTTGAGGCTCCCTTCATATTGTGAGAATGTGCCTCAGAGCAGAATAAAGGTGTGAATGAATAGAAATACATTAGATATTTCCCTTGAGCTTTTCACTCCTTTCATCATTTCATTCATCTTTGTCAGGAGCAGACCTCTCTCGCTGTGACTTTGTTACATTTCAGCATTTCCTCTCTTGTTCATTTCAGCTAAGGGTGAAATAGGGAGGGAGAGTTTTTAAATGTAGTCACAGAGCTGTGATAACCAGGCTCTCTCTGTCTCCCTCTCCCCTCTGACCAGCCGTCACCTTTAAATCTGCCTTTTCATATTCCTCTCAAAGCATCTTGTCCATAGAAAAGGCGCCTGCCAAACCGGATCTCTGGACAAACAAGAGATGTGGAGAAAGAGAGAGATGGGAGACCTATTGGAGGCAAATTATTTAACCACTGGAGAGGAATAAGAATGCCTCCTCTTATTTCTGTCTCAATCTCCCACTTTTCCATGTTGCTACTGGTTGCAATAGAGAAAAATATGACTAATTATAATAAATTTGATATGAAACAGGCTTTCATGACTATAGCTACTTTTTGTTAAAGGGTAACTTTGGTATTTTTCAGCCTTTTCCCATGTTTTTGTATCAAAGTGACTACTGGGGACAACAACATTTGAAACTGGACCAGTATTCAATCAAACAAATTGAATACTGGACAAATTTTGTGTAATTTTTTGTTTTATTCATTTATTATCTTGTTGTATTTCTATCTTAAATGTAAAAGTGTAAACGTGGTTCTGTATTAAGCCAGACTACAGCCGTGAAATGGGCTGCAATGTAATCCTTATGGGCAATTGTGAACCATCAAAGAACTAAAAGCGTTTGTTATGCTTCCGACAGCCTCAGATTATTGTTAGAGGTGTTTGACAACATTATGGAAAGGATCACTACAGAGATAGACCTTTTCTTATAGAGTGAGCTATGTTGCATTTAACCAGAAACAGGTATTCTATTGCTCTCGCCAAGTTAACCAGGCTCCCTTTAACTGTAATTTTAACATCCTTGTCATCGTCATATAAACTAACTCAAATAAAACTCACCAAAAACGCCTTGGCTCATCTTTCAACTGCCCCAACAAATACCAACTCTGGTTTGGTCAAAATAAACCCTTAATTCACTGTGCTAGATGAGAAAATATCAGGAGAGGAGTGAGAAGGATATTGGGCATCAGGGAAGCAGCAGGAGGAAATGGGGTGTACAGCCAGAGTATTTTCACATCTGTCTTGGTGAATAAAGGGTTTGAGAGTTGGTGATTGTTGGAACAGTGAAAAGAAAGTTTTATTTTGTTTCTGTCACATTTGAACGAAGATAACGATGTTAAAATTACAGTTTTGCAAAGGGAGTTTGGTTAGTTTGCTGGGACAAATAAATCCTGTTTTATGGCTAAACAAAATGTATCTTACTCTTTAAAAAAGTTCTCTCTTTAGGGATGCTTTTCATGATGTTGTTCTACACTTTTAGTGGAAACTCTTTGATGGTACAAGTTAACCGGGGGATTACGTGTAGGGATGGGCGACACCAAACTTTTAAAATTCAATATGATGCTGATATTTTTTGTTACAATTTTAATGAAACCAATACTGATAATAACTTAAATGGATTTTTCAAAATAATGGTCATTTATCGGGCAAATCACATGACAAATTCTGGCCATTAATAACAAATTTATTACAAAATCAAATATGAGTACAAAAAAGAAAATATTTGGGCTAATAAGCATAAAACATAGTGTTTTATAGAAATACTATGATTGACTGATGAAGTAAATTAAGTAAATAAATTCCTTGCTACTGTGCGGCACCTTCTTGTCACAAATAGTGCATCTCGCTGTATATTTATCTACAGGTGAAAAGTAACATAATCCTTTCTGCCATTTTCTCACAACTTTGATGCAGAAGTGTTGTGACTGTGCGCGCTCGGTTCTCATGTCTCTTAGGTTTCCACAGTCATGTGACATGGGCCTGCTAACTGCTGCATGTCAGCGCTGTGTTGGCGCAAGTGATGGAGCCACATACATTTAACATTTTTATTAGCTTATTATCAATATATTTTTAAAGTAATTGATACCAAATGAGTAACATGAATATTGAAGTATTGACTCTGCAAGACTGATCCACTCGTTCCATTCAGCTTTGCTTCTGAAGGCTTTCGTACTCTCCCTCAATGCTCGACTCATTTCAAAAATTGTTGTCACCATTAGTCACTTGGACACAAAAACATGGGAAAATAGGGTCCAGGTTGAAAAATACCCTTTAAAGACTCCTCAAATTGTAAAGCATCCATCACACCTGAAAGGCCACTGATGCGTGTTAAACAGTTTGTCTTGATGCTTCAAGTTTCTATAGGCTGTGACTGACAAATCCAAACAGCAGATCTACCTGGGTGGCTGTTTGGTGACGGGCTGTGGGAGAGCACCGACCGGCTTGACCGACAGGCCTGCGATGGGTGACGACAGTCCGGCCTCCTCGCCTGTGAATAGCGGGAGGCCCTGCAGCACCTAAAACTACATCTGCCAGCGTTTCGGAGAAAAGGAAATATTCAAATGGTAATCGGAAGGCCGTGAATCATAAGCCCAAGGTAAGCTATGTAATGCTCGTAAGACAGTGAGTAGTGCTTTATTGGTGGAGAGGGAAATCCTTTCTGCCATTCAGGAGAAGAATTGCAACAGTAATACCATTAACTTGCACCCTGGATCGCCAAATGCCATTTAATTGCCAATAGCAGCCCATTGTTTGGAGTGAGTGAGTTTAGGCTTCAGTGTGGCTGTGTTTATATGTGAGGGTGAGAGGGTTTATGTTGCAGGGGGGGTCGCTGGGTGTCATAGTGTAAGATGTCTGAAGAATGATGGCCCCTCACACACGCACAATCACACACAAGCAAACCGACGCCTAACTAAAGCTCCGCAGTAACTAGCTTAACTAAAGTCTTTAGGGAAAGTAAATTCGGACAAACTCCTCTCTCCTTAATACCTGATTTGTTCAACAACATGATTTGGGGCGCGTCTATTCAAGACCCTTTTGGGCCAAGCCGAGGTCTTAAGGCTCAAGGCTTGTACCTCGCGGTTATTGTGGGCTGTTTAGGGTTTGTCTCAAATCTCCTTGTGCGGATGTGTGGACGCTCCTAATGCTGGCTAATGGGCTTCGGCAGAGTAACAGTCTCCCAGCTCCCATTGAGGACCCCATGGAAAGCAGCATAAGCTCCATCGAATAAAGGCCCTAGCCAGACCTTTCTTTTGGAGTTTTTTATTATTGGGAAGAGGCCACCCTCCATCACCCCCATTTTCACCCCAAATCTCCTGTCCATTCTCCTTGGATCTTCAGTCCCCGCCGACCTCCCTCCATCCTGACCAGCACCAGCTCCCCTTCTCTGGACTATGAGCCCAAACCCATCAGCATTGTCATTATACGCCCCCTCCTCCCCTCGAAACCTGCCACAGTCCAAGACATTGGCCTCCACCCCCCAGCCTTGTCTCATACCGCCGATGCTGACCCTGACAGCCATGTCCTGGGGAGGGCTAAATTGAATGTGAAATGCATGGTGGGTCCTCGCAGACTCCATTGTGCAGAGGGGGAGTCTGGGAGGCGAGCAGCGTCACTGCTCCTCACTGCTGATCGAGTTTGACAGCACGACGGGAGGAGGCAAGAAAAACGTTCTCTTGCTCTCATTCAAAACTGAAAGAGGGCCTTTTTCAGTTTCACCCCCCCACCCCTCACCCTCCACCCGACCAAGCACCAACCACTTCTGCCTTCCCTCCATCCTCTCGCCCCTTGTCTTGTTTTCACCCTGCAATGAAACAGGCCTCAGCTTTCCCTGGACCACCAGCTCCCCTGAGATCACACTGCGTTTCATTGAGCTCATCCTTGGAATGACAACAGAGGAGCAACATTTGGAGATACTGTGATCATATCATTGCAATCTACCATTCTCCAACTGCAAACCCCACCAAGGGCATAACTTCATATTGAAAAGTGGCAGAGTAATAAGGACAGAGATGAAAAAACATCTTTTGCGATTTTAGACAATGTAAGTGGAGGATTGTTATGAGGTAAAAATAGAGAATTATGGTTGGTTGGGTAAAAAATCCATAATATCAAATCAAAAGGGCATAAGCTACACTACTACAGAGTTGACGATATGAAAATAGTTTGCATAACATGCGAAACATAATTGACAGCACAAGTAACAGTCATCCATCACATCCACAGCTGCAACATCCCGTCAATTAGTCAGACAGTGCAAATGTCACATCTACTTGTGAAAGCACCAGCCCAATAATTACAATGTCCAATAAATCAATAACTGAAAATATGACAAAATAGAAAAAACTGAACCAGCCTGCCATCTAGGTGTTTAAAGTATAATATGTAATGTTTCCACATTAAAAAATCTAAAAATGTTAGACATATATTGGTCATTTTGTTAAGCTGTGTACTTACTTTATCCCAAATGTTTCCAACAAAGTTCAAATGCAGGGAAATACATAATTTATTCAAGGTAACGGTGCGTTTCCTGGTAGCCACGGCTGGCTAGTTGCTAGTTGGTAATCCTTATGTGAAAAAAGACATCTGATACATCAGAGAGTGAGGAAGGATGTCTGCAAACCTGACAAAACATAATGTGAATAAAACTTCAATAGTACCTTATCCATGAACATTTCTGTCTGGATCAAGTCAGGTAGATTTTCATCAGCTATGGTGGTTTGTTTAACAGTGAGGAGAACAGCTCCCATGATCCCACACCACTTCACAACGCCATCAAACTACGTCTTTTGATATTGTTTTAAGCAAGAGAATAGCATAACTTACATATTGTGCGTTTAAGTTTAAACTGCTGTAGACTTAGAGAGTTAACAAATCACATGAGAAAAGTTCAATGAATCATGGCTCAGTGTTTTCTTATGGTGTAAATACACAGTTCTCAAAGTGTTCTTATTCATTAGTCAACATTTCTTGGTTCAAGCTATTTTTCAGAACATTTTTTAAACAAATTATATATCAGGGACAATCGACTGTTTCAAAAGGTGGTGGGGACATATCCCCACTGTACCCACTGTGAATGATACCTATGAACCTCACCCACTTCCACCCAACCAGTGTGGATCTTTACAGTGAGACACTTATAGTGATATAGTAATCAAGTAGTCCGCTTACATTGTTCATTTTGGGTATTATTTACATATATAATAATGTGGAAAACAATGTTTGAAGTGCAGTAGGCTAGATCTTTTTTATTTACTTCACTTGCATGATACTTGTGTGTGCACACTGAAATCTGGATGGGAAGAAATGATTTCTTGTAAATGAAAAACATAGTTTTTTCATAGTTTATGATAAACTGCTATAAACAAGCCACTGAGATGCAGCAGTGAAACTCGGCATTTCTCAGGCTGCCTTGTCTGGTCTACTCAAATAACAACAAACAGTCTGCTAATGATGGAAACGGTAAACAAATGCGCAGCGGGAAGCCCAGTCACAGAATGCCCCCTTAGTGAGAAAAAAATAGCAAAGCTGACCATTTTTATTACTTTATATGCATGTAATAGATACACAAATGCCAAGTAGATGGTAATCTACATGATAAATAAAGAACAACAAAAAACTGGTAATAACAATCATCCACTTATGATCAATTTGACCCGGACAGACTTAATCACTCTAAGAGGTTTCCACTGTGTTGAATTTCACCCTTTTTGACTAAACCAAACAATACATATAACCAGCTGTGTTTATATATTTGGGTTATACAGTTGACATGTGCATATGCACACAAACCTGTGTGTATGCTTGTGGAGCATGTGTGCACTTGTGCATGCAGGTGTGTGTGTCGCCCTGCCTACATTATGGAAAGTGCTATTCAGCCTGTTCCGCTTGGTGTCAGGCAGCCCCTCTCCCCTGGATGCGGCAAACCCCTCATTTAATGCAAATGACAGTCATCTAGAATCCAATGCATCTCTCATCGCTGCACATTGCCTAATCAATGTGAAGTGCTGTGTAAAAAAATACATTGCCTCTCTGTAATAGTTGTTTTTGACCGAGTCAAGTGCAGCCCCTAGAATTAATCCCAACCTGAGATTCAATTATGGGCGCCTGGCTAAGCAGAAGAGGGATAGCACTGCGAGCAGGGGTGACTGTGGGGACTGTGATCGTATATAGCGGAGCTCGTCTGTGGGTTTCTGTATCTGTGTGAAGTGTATGTATGCGTGAACATTCCTGCTCTCGGACCTGTGGGTGAGTGATATATGAGGGTTTATAATGTGGTGTTGCTTTTGGCCTTTGCTGGCTTGAATCAGGGGCAAAAGGCCCTCCGATCTCTTCCCTCCAGGAGTCGCGTCTCGTCATTTAAAGGCAGCACACGTCGAGGTCCCCGGCCGTGCTCTGGGTGGCAAAGGGAGATGTGGAAAATTGGCTGGTGGAAATTCAGAGTTGTGAAACCTCATTGTCACCTTTTTCTAATGAGTTCCCTGATCATCAGATGTGTTCTCAGTTCTGACATTGCTTGAGGAGAAGGGGGAGGAGGAGACTTACAGCCTGCTTGTGGGAGGCGAAGGGGAGCTGCAACTGTGGCTTCATCAATGTGCATGAAAAGTCAGGCTTCCGGAAATTCATTTCTGCCGCCGCCGTGCCAGATAAGCATGTTTCAGGCCAATGTTTGTGCGGCGTGTTTTTTGAGGAGGCGCTGTGTTCATTATAAGGTGTTAGAGTGGCTCTTGTAATTTTCATTCACATTTACATACTGTTGTTGTTGGGATCCATCAACACCTCAATTGTGTATAACGACCAATTTGAAGATATTAGATTAGCCCACCCAGCATGCTCCTCCTCACAGAAGACAGATGGGAATTTAATTCAGAAGCACCAAGTAAGATCTGATTTTTTTTCTGTGAATCTTAGCATTAAAATGAGCAACACAATATCTGATCACAGCAGATGTGTACATATACATAAAACTACACATCCACACACAACACAAACACATATTTGAGTTGCACTTTATTTTACAGTACACTAATAAGACTTAACAAGTCGTACTTTGTATCAAATTAGACAAAAAACTAGAAATAATATGTTCTTTATTAGACAGTATTAGACCCTTTATTGGACCACTATTAGACTTCATTAGGGTGTAATTAGAGACACATTAAAACAGAACTCTACTGTAAACTAAAGTGTTTTATTTCACACTGGCCCTTATTTGACTTTATTAGAGGGTAATTAGGGACTCATTACAACAGAACTGTAAACTTAAGTGTAAATCAACAGAAAATCTGTTACTTCTAGACTGATGCCTACTTCTTTGATCAAATCATATTATCTCTTTACAGTACTACAGTAAGTCTGTGCAGTCACTCAAAGATAAAATACTCCTGTCGCTCTTTTGGTCCTTACTTGATAGATCTGTTTCACATATTGTTTTTAAATGGCAGAGTAGCAGATTAGTGATTCCACTTTGGTTTACAGTACAGTTCTGAGGTAATGTGTTCCTAATTACTCTATATGAAAGATGAGGGTCTAAGAGTGGGAAATAATACACTTTAGTTTACAGTACAGTTGTGATGTAATGTGTCATTAAATTATCCTCTAAAAAGTCTAGGAAGGGTCTAATAAAGAGTATAATACAATTTAATAAATAACGTGTCTAGTTTTATTTAATTTGACACAAAATACAGCTTGTCACGTCTTATTAGTGTACTGTAAAAGAAAGTATGACCCATATTTGTGTTATAATATGCCATTTACTATACACTAAAAGTTGATCTTCCATCCAGCCCAAGGACATTGCTGCTGTCTCCCATCCTCCCCCTCCTCTACCCTTCCCGACAGTGGGCCAATGACAACATAAACACAGAAAAGGCAATTTAGCTCCCTCTTTTAGAACTACTTTGAAAATAAAGGAATTTTAATTATGGACACAATGAAAAAGAAAAAAGGACTAAAAAGGGAGAAAACATTCACGCACAGTAAACAAAGCTGAAACAATTATCTTCTGGTGACCAGTCGGTGTTTTTAGAACAGTCATTTTAATCTTTTATTTACTGCAAAGAGAGAGAGGGGGAGCGAGAGACGGAGAGGAGAGAAGAGGGTGTAAGAGAGAGAGGGGGAGAGGGGGGAGAGCGATAGGAGAGAGGGGGGAGGGGGTGAGAGAGGCTAGGGTGAAAGAGAGAAAGATAATATGCATATATTTAAAATATCCCCACCCTCACAATCAAAAGATGCATTTTTTTTTTATTAGAGAAACAATTTTGCCACACACCCGGGTGGGGGGGGATAGTTTGTCATTTGTTGTTGGAAATTGCTCGTCGTCAACCCCCAAAGACAACATTGCATTTTTCCATTCATCAGTGAAAGAGAACGGAGTGACATTGTGAGTTTCCTCTGGTGGGATAAAGCCAACCAACAACAACAACAACCACAACAACAACACAATACAATGTGGTGATGATGGCGGAGTGATTTTACACCCAGGCATAATTGAACCTAGAAGTCGCCTTTTGTTGACTTGTGGTGGAGTCATAGTGCGACAGGCAGGTTATAATAGTAAGGCAATTGACATTCAGATGACTTGTGACCTGGCCTGCACGATACATGACATTACTTTTAAAGAGATAGTTTGGATTGTTTGATGTAGGCCTGCATGAGATACTTATTTATAGACATTGTGTTACTATTAATGGTTTTTTACATCACAATTAGTGTGTAAATCCTCTAAAAACAAGCACTTAAACCTTTTTCCATTGCCAGAAGATGAGTTTGCCTTTCTTTTATTTGCTGATGTGCATCAGAAAGCTGAGACTCAGCTCATCAGGAGAGCTGAGAGAAGGAGTTTTTAAATGTCTCTGTGTGTTCAGCTCTCAATACTTTCACAGCTTCTGAAGCTCTGTGATTTGAGGTTAATGTCTCACCAGTGTTGTTGTTTGTACATTGAGGTATCTGCCTTATTTTATTGTCTCTTGTTCGCTCTCAGCTGTATAGGAGTCACTGCAGCTGAAAAACAAACATTTCCTGATTTAGCTGTTTCATAATAAAAGTTTGTAGATAACAAATATGAGAGACTTTTATTGTGAAGAATTTATAGGAAATAAAATATTCATCTTGACACTTGACTAAAGATGAGCCTGGGAAATCGCCATTATGTGAGTCAAATATCGCTCTCTACAAAACCAACCAAACTCCATAGGTGAAATCAGCAATTTTACCTCGGAGAACACGGTAATTACTGGTCTATCGCTGCCTCAATCTGTTAGTTTATTTGTGTTTTTGTGTGCCTTCAATGACAATTCAGATTCACTGAAGTCACACAACAACACAAACACACTAACCAATCGATGCAGTGGTAGAGCAGCAACTCCTGTGTTCTGTAAGATAAAATGACTGATTTCACCTTTGGAGTTTGGTTGGTTTGGAGAGACCAATATTTGGTTTAAATAATGTCAGTTTCCTGTCAGAAAAGGCCATCTGATAGCAAAGTAAAACAGTGAAAATATTCTAAATATAGTGTACAGTTATACTGATATTATTTTTTTCAGTGGACCTTCTTAAGTAGCTAAAATACATTTTTCAGCTGACCCCGTCCACAGTAATTCATTGCATGTTTCCAGTGCAGGTACCGCTTTCTGCTTCTTCAAACTGGAGGCGTAC
Organism: Lutjanus campechanus; assembly: GCA_027495735.1. Taxonomy (NCBI): domain Eukaryota; kingdom Metazoa; phylum Chordata; class Actinopteri; order Lutjaniformes; family Lutjanidae; genus Lutjanus; species Lutjanus campechanus. The sequence goes on along the minus strand of JAJHUR010004712.1, from coordinate 75,985 downwards.
CATCTACTGTACTATCAATAAGTACCTCATAAAACCCCACTTCAAATAATCCAAACTATCCCTTTGATGGTCAATTTCAGACGAGAAACACCTCCTTCACTCCCTTGCACAGAGAATTACAGTCCTGCACTGCTAGGTGAAATGATGAGGAAGAAATCGAGGCCTGTTCGGCATTTTGGACACGCTGACTGTTGCCTGGGCCTTGTAATTTGCAAAGGAGCTGTGCAGTGGGACGCCACGTAAGTGAAATATAATTAATCTATCACATCTATTCCAAATGAGCCATTGACACCTTCCCTTTGAAGCTGTGCTGCTGCATGGATGTAGATGCGTATCAGCTGTGTCTGGCCCCTGGGTGCCTCAGATATAAACATTCACTCCACCGGATGCTGTTATCCTCTATTGAGTGACACTGATGCGTTATGTGGGATTGGGCAAGATAGCAAGGCAAAAGCTACAAATCTCCATTTGCAATGAGGAGAAAATTCCATAGGATTAATTTTCTGTATAAGACCCCTGCCCAGGCCCCCAACCCCCCGCCCCGTCCGCAACTTCAGCTGTGCAGCCCGGTGTTAAAAGACCCAGAGGAATACTGTCTTTGTCATCCTGCCGTTTGGGGCCGAAGAATAAGAGAAGTTTTAATCCCCATTGTCCACGAGTCTGGGGGGGGGTCGGCGGCTGTAAGATGATCCAACCGGCCACACTAATCCCTCCATACCACTTTCGCCTTCACATCAAAAACACCCCCACCCTCCCACAAAGCAGCGGCCTTGTGCGTTGGACCCCAATGTGCAAATTCTAAAGAGGAAAATGGAGCAAAGAAAAAGTTGCAACAACAGAGCAGAATAGACTTAAAGACAGTTGCACAGAAGATAGGGCGAGCTCTGGGGTGAGGGTGGGGGCATGGTAGGCTCCGTCGCTGCGAGAACACACGCTCCCTCTGCTGCCACTCTCCCCCTCAGGTCGGGCCCTGATGCTGCTGCGGTTGCTCTTTTATAGGTCTCCCTGGCAACCGAAATATTTCCCGAATCTTCCGTATTTTCCATTTTCTAGAAAGACTACAAGCCAGGGGGAAGGGGACAGGTGCCACTCAGCCGAATGCACATGGGCTTACCGTTGTACACAAATACCGACTGTGATACACCATATTGTTTCTTTCTAAATCCTGCTGGATTAGCCAGTAAAACAAAAAGGCAGCCAAATGTGAACAACTAAAAAAAGTGGGGATTGTAGCTTCCAAGGACTCTTTTTGCTGGTGGATCAAAAGTGATTTTTAAGAAATGATCAACAAAAAGTGGATCTCACTTTAGGCTCCTTAAACAACACTTACCTACTGGGATATTTCCACATGAGACACACTGGTTGTATGCTTTTGAAATCAGGCTGTAGTTGTGGAGGATTTTTGTCTTTTTTCTCAGATTTTATGTTTTTTGAACCATCTCTAGAAACCAAATTGCATCAGAAAAATCCAAAACAGGGAACTTGAAAGATGTATTTCATTGGCATCTGATAAGAGTCACCGTGACGATTTTGATGATGATGATGATGATGACACTTGCATATGAAATTGATGAAGTGAGGCTGCCTTCCCTTTGTTGTGATGGTTGGGTCGCACTTAATTGTAGAGTTCACTAATAAGATGTAATAAGCTGTACTTTCTATCAAATTAGACGAAAACTAAAAACCTTATGTTCTTTATTAGACAGTATTGCACTCTTAAGACTTTCTTAGAGGTTAATTTGGGACACATTACAAAAGAACTGTACTATAAACTAAAATGTATTATTTCCCAGTACCATTTTTGAACTTTATCAGAGGCACATCATAACTGTACTTTCTTTTACAGTACACTAATAACATGTATTTTGTATCAGATTAGACAAAAACTAGAAATAATATGTTCTTTATCAGATTGTATTACTGTATATCCTTTAGTAGACCCTTATTAGACTTTTTTGAGGGTAACTGGAAACTAAAGTGAAATCACATAGTGTACCATTAGGTGTGTGGTGTGAAATTAGGATACAGCTGTTTGTTTACTGACTAATAAATAACATATTATTTATAGTTTTGTCTAATTTGATTCAAAGTACAGCTTGTTGTGTCTCATTAGTGTACTATAAAATGAAATGCAACCGATGGTTGGTGTCACTAAGACGAGAATAGTGAGAAAGTAGATGAGAGATGGAGGGCCGAAACTCAAGGCCACTGAAGTCATCGAGACGATCCGGCATGTGGCCTCTAGGGGCACACACACACACCACACACACACACACACACACACACACACACACACACACACTGGAGCTGCTCTGATGAAGTTCACTGTAATATAGAGAGTGTGTGAGGAGTCAGGGTGGGGGCAGGGAGAGAAGACACACAGGGGGGTGGTGTGTGTGTGTGTGTGTCTGTGTGAGGGAGCCAGGAGACAGCCGTTTAAAATTCTGTTTCCTGCAAGTGAGGAGGCTAATCCTGCCCCCATAATTCCCTGCAGCCAAAGCACCCCTCCTTCCTCAACATCACCACTCCCTTTTTCTCTATCGCGCTCTCCCTCCATCTCGCTCATTCTCTCCCTCTCTTAGTGCACACTCCATGAGTGACAGCACAATGCCCAGGCCCTCGCACGCTTATCTAACTCTAGCAGATGGTCGACTTGGATCAATGCACACACGCCACGATCAATGGCTGCGATAAAGAGCAGCAGGGATGGTACCCTCTCCCCAGCTCCCTCTCTCCTTCTATCTGCCTCCCTTCATGCCCATCCCGCTGCCCCCTGCCCAATTGTTTCTCTGTGACGCGCGTTCATCTGCATCTGCACTGGCACCTACCCGGCCGCGGGCCCTCTGCCGGTGCCGGGGTCCCGCTGATGGCAGGGGTGCCCGATGTGCTGCTGTCTGCTGCATCCATCCACCTCCCTCGACCTGCTCCCTGGGAGAACTCTGAGCCCTCTTTCTATCAGGCTTATCATGAGATCACTGCTTCATCTCCTCCTCGCCCACCCTCCGCAACTTTTCTCACTCCCTCTTTCTCTCTGACTACTCTGGCTCCGGCTGTATCTCACATGTTAATCTCCCACGGCTGCGCTCACTCTCTTCAGCCATACAGGCAGCTTTCTGCTTCTGACCTTCTGTGTTCTTCTTGAACGCACTGTTTACCATGTAGTAGCTGCTATCCTCTGATGATGACGCAACCTCACGCTCATCTCTTCATTCCCCCAAGGGACTTCAGTATGGAAAATTTCCACTCATATATCCATATAATTACTTCAGTTTTGTTTCATCCAGTGGCGCCATGTTCGGAGGTGGTTCTAATGGGACGCTGAGGAGACTGAGGTGAATCAAAGTGGGTCAAAGACGGAACTGTGAGCAGAAAGTGGAGCAGAAGTCTGACTGAGTGAATCCCCATCAGGAACTATGGGTGGAAGTGGGCCAGGGTGCACGCTGCTAAACAAATTTAAACAGCATAAGCAAAGATTGTATTCAGAAACACACAGGGAGAACTGATTCACCAACAAGAGTCAAAACACCAATAACAGCAAAATAAAACTACTGTCAAGTTTCAATTTAAAAAAAAAAAAATTCATTGTTATGTTGCTTCAACTTTAGGTTCATTCTGTTAAAGGTGTGCTCCAGAAATTTAGTATTGCACTTCTATTAAACAGAGGTGGGACCAAGTCATTGTTTTGCAAACCACAAGTAAGTCTCAGGTCTCTGCACTCAAGTTCAGAGTCAAGCCCCAAGTCAAGAATGATAAGTGACAAACAACAACTAAATATTGAGTTTTCTAAACAAGTCATAATGCCACAGTGAGTTCATTGATTCACAGAGTTACTTAGCAATTGAGTTAATGTCAGCTGAACTTAAGCTCACTATGTTAATATTAGCTTTGACATACATTTTTTGTGTACCTTCAAATGTCAAACAAAGTTGAAAGTTGCATCTCTGTTATTTTTTATGTTTTGTTGACTACCAGTTACCAGTTTTTGTGTGCCAAAGAACAAACAAACAAACAAAATCTTTGGTATAATTTTGCCTAAATGGAGCTCAGTAATGTAACAATAGTTCTTCATGGTTCTCTCCTCCAACTTGACTGGATGCTATTTGAGGAAACAAAGTGGATCTGGGGAATTAAGTGTCAACTTGATAAGAATGAATAGTGTTAACATGGAAATATAAATGTTTTGTGGGACACTTTTTAAACAATATAGTTTTTAATCTTTGTGCTTAGTTTAAAGGGGACCTATTATGCTTTTTCATCGTTTCTGAGCTATAAATGTTGTTATAATGTTGCATACTCGTGTTAAACGATGCCACCGCGTCAAATAAACGAGGTTTGTGCATTTGGACGTGAGCCCCGCGGCCGTTTTGGACGGCTCTGAACGCTCTGTTTTGCCGAGTTTTTTATAACAGAAGGTAACATTGACGTCAATCCGTTCCCGACTCGCTTATATGGTAATGTCCCGGCATAATGCTCTGAGCCTGCTGCAGGCTGCCTGGCTGCCGTCTCCCCCGCTCTGCGTCGGGAGTTGTATCGCTGTGCGCGGCTGCTCTCTACGACTTCACAGTGTTAGCAGTTAGCACCAGGCAGAAGTGGATAGAGTTGCTTTTTCACGGCCAGCAAAATAGAAACACCTCTGTGTTTGTCTGTCTACGGCATTTCACATGGACTGTTTGTCAACATGAGCCAGTGCGAAGCTGGATTAGCCGAAAACGAAACACATACACCGCAGAGATAAACAGGTTATGACAATAACAAGCTGCTCCTACCATTCAGAGACGTCATGAAGTAACCTCTGTTCTGGAGAAACTTCAGGCTGTCCAGTTTGTAACTCCGGATCAGATTCGGGATCCAACACATACGGCTGTATTTCAAAACTTGTCATTTTCAAAAGAGTAAAGTAATAAAGTTTACTCCTGCACAGAGCCCGAGGCTCTCTGCTGCTGCAGCGGTATAATGAGGAGGCGGAGTTCGGCACCGCAGCAATTCGGAAGTCCTAGGGAAAGGGCTGGGGGGTGGAGTAAACTACACGGCTCGTTTTTGGCACGACGAGAAAAGAGGAGAAAAGAGGAGCAGAAAGAGACACCGTTCTGAATATCTACAAAGCTTTGTGTGCGGGTAATCACATGTAGCTGCTCTATAAGAGTCCAAGACTCAGTACAAAGGCCCGAAAATGAGCATAATATGTCCTCTTTAAGTTATCAAGTGTTTTTAAGTCAAAAGGCTCAAGTCCAAGTGAAATCAAGACAAGTTGCAAAACTGTTTTGATTTTGTCAAATTGAGTCGAAAGTCATCTAAGCTGTGGCTAGAGTCCACACCTCTGCTATTAATATAGAGTACTTGCGAGAGACAGGTGAAAGGGAATGGTGGAAATCAAACCAGTAGAGCTGACATTAAGTCCTATGTTGGTCAAGCTCCAAAAACACAGGATCCTACATTTCCCATAATTCAGCTGTATTATATCATCATTAGACCCTCCCTGGTGGTAAAGGCTCTTATCTTCTCCATAATATGCCAAACGGTAGTTTTCTACTTAAAAATTTGGCTAATTGAGCAAAGCTGAACTCTGATGACATCATCATCAAGATGAAGACATGATATGTATATCTACCCATGTTTGTACAGATTAATTAGTATTCCTCATGATAAATAAACTAATCTATTCACATAAAATAACATTACAGTCCCTCTGAAAGAGTTGCTTTAACTGTTAACTTTAGCTGTGGCGATTGCTGTCTGTTAAAGATGGTCTGTTTTAAAATGTACTTTTAAGGGTTTGTTCACTTGAATTTCAACACTAAATACATTTTGTAATTTACCTCTAACTACTTGCCTCCAGCGGGAAGGCTTGATGACGTGTTTGTGATGTGATGTTGATCCTTCCTCCACATGGCTTCATATCCCACCAGGACCATTTCAGAAGTGAGTTTTTTGCCCCGCTGATGTTCTTGACTTGCTCAGATTATGGTGATTTGGTCTTTTCCCTGTTATACAGTATCCGTGCTTCTACCATGGGTAGGTAGGCTACTTAGTTAACTGGTAAACTGACCAGATTCTTGATGCTGTTCCTGTGTCTGACCTCCTGCCCTGTTTGATCTGCTCTCTGCAGCTTGATGTGGTTTCTATCAAAAATAGACTCGGCATGTATTGTCAGCGCAGCAGAGTGGAATGCTGCCTCTGGGACGCCTTCTGGGACGCCTCTGAAACATGCTGCAGCACCTCTGGTGGAATCACAAGCATTGTCTAGATCATCCAAAACGTGATGCAGCCATGTCTGCTGGAATCAGCCAGTAACGGTATCTAATGGCATATCTAATGGATAGTTTTGGTTTTATGTTTTATGTTGTCCGAGTTTTCTGGTGTCACATTAACATCAAAAACAGTGGAATTTAAAAACATTTAAATATTGGACAACAACATAATAATAATCCACAAAACACGGTGTAAGTTTTTAGTTTGAGTTTTCTCAAATTTCCTCTGTTGAAAGTATATTGTAAGTCCACTGATAAATGTTCACAGTGAGGTCTGTGACTGATCCAGGGACATTGTTTATGGAAAGAGATGTTGCAGAGACAATCACAGATTAAATTCCACTCACCTCCATAGTTTTGAGGTGGAGGCAGAAATCTCACAGATGAATATCACAATACTTGATATTTTATTTTGGGTGAAATGATCCTTTAAAGTAAAACTGGTGGTGGTGCAGTGGTGTTACATTGCAGCTTTTCTACCTATAGGACCAGTGACTGCTCTTATACCAAAACATGAGGCCATGTGACTTGTCAGCTGCATAAACTTTGCCCCAGAGTAAGCTCTCCTTTTCCTTCTCCCTTAAGGAATTTGTAATTTGCCGTTGGTGATGTAATGCGGTTCATAATAAGCCCATTAAAGCCTTTCTCTGTGCTGATGGAAAACGCAGTGGCAATATGGACACCTCCGCTATTTATACCTCTCAAATCCTCATGCATATTCACACAGTGCAGAGACGGGGAAAGAGCAGGCAGACACCCTGACAAATAAGTGCCTGGATCTCATTTCTTTTGGAGCCTAAGCTATTTCAGCACACTGGGGCCTCCTCCCCTCCTCACACTATGACCGCAGCCTCATCCATTCTCTGGGTCTGCCTGCTTTCATTTGCTCTCGGTCAACATGAGCGAGGGACGTGTATGAGAGTGTTTATGTGTGTGTGAGAAAAAAGAAAGACAGAAAAAGAGAGAAGGAAGGTAATAACGAGGCTTGGCTGAAGAGTCTAATCTGTTTTCGTTGAGGCACAACTGCCCCAAGTTGTGCCACTCTTGAAATCACTCTGTACTCGTCCATCTTTAAAGTAAATCAAACTATAGGCGTCAAGCAACTGTATCCTTCTTTGGTCACACTGACATTGCTGACTATTATACAGAGCTGTTCTTCAGGCCGCATTTCATTCTTTATATGCTTTTAGTGTTGGTGTATCTTCAGAAGAACACAGGTATACATAGCTTTTATACATGCACGCATTCCTAATAATTCTAAATTATTTCCAAAAGGACTTGAGGGGTAAAGAAACTTTTTTACTGAGACTGAGGATACAGACAATATGTCTTACAGAGTGACAGGGCACAGAGCTGGGCACACACTGAACATTTGAGCCCATTTCTGACCTGATTTTGGTGCTGTTAGCTGTGCGCTGTACAGGGGGGAATGAGGACCAATCATCTGCTTCTGAATGGCTATTAGACATTAGGATGAATTTCTGACATATCAGAAATTTTGGTTGGCCGCTGTCAGTGCCTTTTTTTTGTCACTGCATTTGTGCAAAGTGGCAAACAGATATGTGAAACAGTTATGTGGACAGAAAATGTGGAGAGTAAAACAACTTACCACCAATTCTCTCTGCAAAATTGACAAACCATACTGTCCACATCTTCCTCGCCACCTGCGAGTCCATAAATGCCACTACCTCTTTTTTCTAGATGTTTTGTCACACAGGATGGCACAGATGATCAAGGCAGCATGTTTCTGCCTTGATAGCATTATCGCTAGCAACTTCTACCTGCCTCCAGTCCTGCAAACAAATCTTTATTGACAAATGTCAATAGCCACGATAGTCCACAGTACAGTGCGAGTGTTCAGGTTGTGGCTTCACGATTGGACTGTACTTTGTGAGCACATAAATTGTGGGCTTTTGCTTTACACCTCTGACGATTTATTTATACAGTCACAAAACCAAATGAGGAATATATTTTTAAATAATGGTGTTTATCTCCCCAGGCAGGTGTCAGATAGCCTAATTCAGACCTTTGGATATTATAAAGAGCACAGTCTAGACCTGCTAAATATGAAACGTTCCCTGAGATAACTTCTGTTATATAAATAAAGCTGACTTTACTCTGAATCACTGCTCACATCTCAGATTTGTTGCTCCCGATGACACTTGTTTCTGACTGACTGTTTGGAGAAAGAAAGTCAAGTGATCAGTTCCAAGGTGGGATTAAGAGTGGGGATTTAATTTTTGTACATGGCTAGCTAACTACTAAATATGATATGAATAGTTATTCAAAAACAGATACAGAAAAATTACACCTAGTATGGATAGGGTTGACACAGTTGTAGGTTCACAAATTGTTTTAAGTTCATACCATCGAATGTAAACAAAGATGGACAACATGACAGCTCCCCAAAAGTGAGGCCATAATTGCTATAATTGGCCCCTGGTCGCTGGCTGCAGTATAGTTCATAAATCCTATAGTTTGGCCCATGTACCATGTGGCCACGTTCGTCCACCATAGGCCTGAACATACTCATGTATACAGGGACATTGATGTCTAAAGTGGACATGAGGTGTAAACAACTTATCTAAGTATCAAACATTAGGTATTTATGTGTTATTGTGAGTAAATATGAATTTCATTACAATAAGCAGGACCTTAATACTGCGACTCCAACCCTGGTCACTAGTGTGCAGATTCTGGCTCCAAATTACATCACCAGCACAAGAGAGCAGCTCTCATATCTGGGACTTTTTTGGATTCATTTTGTAGAGTAGGAGGAAGTGGATATATGTCAGCCATCTTTACACAGTCAATGACCCAACCACAGAAATAAAATGACATATTTCTTTTATAAATCTGAAGAATGTTTAGGCTACGCTACACTGCACTGCTACCACAATTTGTGTGCATATTGAAGCTGATGTCATGAGGATGGATACATCAATTGCTACTGACTGATTAGGGAAAAACAAACAAAACAACCTTCCCTCACAATAAGAAATGGGCTAACATGGGTGAGATGCTGAATCAAGGTTGAATAAATGAAGTGAAGCGAAGCAGCAGCTCAGTCTGATTTTCAGGCGAGGTTTCAGAGACTTCTTTGAGAAAGTTTGCCAAAGTTCATTCAAGCCGTTCTGGCAGCTTGTTGTTGCCCAGCACCTTATACTTTGACACTTAATGTTGTTTTATCGTTTAAGTTGTCACCCATCTGCATGTGTCGTTGTTGTGAGGCGGAGGGCGACCTCCCAGCTCCCACGTCTGCCTACTGCTGGACAGATAGTCTGGCTGACCACACTCGGCTATTGTCACATGAGCTGTTAGTCTGAAGACGCCGGTGCTCCCCCTCTGTCCCTCTGTGTCCCCCTCCGCACACTCCTTAATCCTGCTTAATTTGAGTGCAAAGAAATTCACATGTGCCAGTAAGAACATTTACAGAGTACACTGCCTCCATTTTCCTCCCTAAAATAAAACAGAGCTTAAGCACTAAGCTTTATTGATCTTACAACTTGATAGTGTGATTAAGGGGGAAGATGGTGCCTCTAAAAAAGTGCACACTTTTAGATTACAGGCTACGCTGCACTGCTTTTAATTGAAGACTCATTAACATGCACTGTAAAAATAAACTATTTGTTTTAACTTTAAAGTTGACTGAATTTTAAAAGAACTTTTGAGGTTATTTTGTAATGATTCAAAACAAATAAACAAACAAACAAAACTTTCCCAGTCAAATAAACATGATGGTAATTCAGCTGTATTTGATAAAACAGGTTCAGTAACCTCAGGAGATGTCACAACGACAACATTACAACCTTTAAAAACAGGTCAGAAAACTCAAAATTTCAAGGCAACTTACTTTACTAGATTTCTCACATTTGAGCATAACTAACTTAACTCTTAGTCTCTGAAAAACTTTTTTTTTTTTTTAAATTTAACATTTGCAGATGCAACTATTTCATTTTCAAGCACCCAAATAACGACAAATCAGGTCTACTAATATGCTGATCATGTTTCTTTACAAATTTAATTTAATGGGTTCATTGAGTGTATTTTTGATATACTTTTTTACTTTGCTACATTTGACATTTATAGCTTAGTTACAGCTAGTCTGCTGTGGGGATTGATTGTGCAAGGAGCACCTCTATAAGTTGCTAGCCGCCTGGAAGAAAGATTTCAAAAGATGCAATGATGACAGAGCAAAAAATTTTGGGTTGACTGAATTTAAAAACACTATATAATAAGACAAGGATCAGTTGATTCAACTAAATTCTTGTATATTTTTTACAGTGTGTCTGCAGACCTTGGCAGGGAAGCCCCCCTGTGTTTCAGTGTGGACACCCCTGTGTTATGACGCCTGTGTGTCAATATGTTATATGTATTGTTATATCTTTTTAGTGTAGGGAAGAAGAAGAGAAACAGTAAAGAATTGCCACTTTGGTCTCCCCTCAAAAAACAAAAAACAAAAACAAAAAAAGTAGACAGTATGAAGCGTCTTAAAAGGATAATCTGTAGAGGTGGCGCTAACTCTGGCTGCCATCACTGCCACTTACAGCCATCACTGGGGAGGAGTGGATCTTTGTGTGTGAGAGAGAAAGAAAGAAAGTGAAAGAGGAGGGTGAGAGGGAGCCGTGGGCCAGAGAGATGCAGATTTGTCCCAATGGAGATTTGAACACCTCCATACTGTGGGTGGGCAGACACATGGAGAGACACAGAGCTAAGGGGCTGCACGGCCACCCGGTAGGAGAAACTCTACACCCCGGCGATGGTAGGCATTAGTTCAGCACCAGCTCTTCGGCTCACACACACACACTGACAAACCCAAAGGCTGCAGAAGTAGCAGCTTTGATCACTGAATCACTGGCAGTGACGACATGAACACATCCACCAGTTCCATTTAACCCACTTCCACTAAATCACAAAAATTCATTTTTCCCCCCCTCCTCTCAACATCAAAGTGATATCACAGCGCGAAGCTGTTTCGTCCAGCAAGGTTCCATTTTTATTCAAAGAGACAAATCAGCGTCTGTCTATAAATGTCATTTTGGAACTGAAACTTCACATATTAGATGTACTGACAAATCAAACAAAAGTAAAACCCTCACCAAAAGCTGAGCACAAACTGTGCCACATTTTCTGAAGATTTTGTTCACATTAAGCCAAAAGGTAAGAAACATGAGACTAAAAATCCTCAGCTGACAATGGCACTATCTCATTGTTTGTGATACTGAATGTAATGTCTCAGATCTCATTGGCATCTTCCTCTGGCAGCCTCACTCGCTTTCCTTTTTGTATTTTCATTGTGGATTGTTGTTTACTGGCTTCAGCGCGTTATATCAGTGCCTCTCTTTCCTCAAAACACCTACTCATTTGAGGACTGATTCATTCCAGGCTAATTCATATTCCCGAGGGATTAGAGACATCTAATTTGGTGATATTTCTGTCATGCACACTTTGGATGTAGTATTCAAACAGTCTTCCCCTCCCCCTTTGCCACAAGCACAAAAACACAAAAAAACAAATACACTGCAACACATCGTGTAGTTATCTTGCTTGCCAAGCTAAGTATCGTCTCATGTGCTTGAAAGAATCTCATGTTCGTGTCTTTATTGGACATCTACATTATGGGGTGATAGGCAGATAAAGGTTCAAAATAGGGACAGGAGGGAAAAAAAGAGTCTCAGTGACATCGAGATAAGTATTTCCAAAATGAAATCAGGGTGCAGAGGAACACTGGAGCACAAATGTGAGCCAATGGATCCAGATAAGAGGGAGAAACAGAAAGACTGAAAGATCTGGACGAGCCCCCAAACTGCAACCAGCAGATTAGATCAAAAGATATCGATTATTTGGTTGACAGATTCCTGAAAGGATTTGTGTTAAAGGTGAATATCCATGAATTTAAGTAAAGAAAATACAGTATATTATTTGCACACCCGGTGCGACCTTACTGTACTCACAGTTAATTTGTATTTGAACTCTGCTCCGTTGGCAGAGACATGAAGGGACCACCTCCCATTACCATAAAAGTAAAGATAAAAGCAATGGTAAGGTGTACAAAAGTGTGTAAAATTCAGTGAAACAGAATGACAGGATGGGTATTGCATCTTATTTTTTAATCCTTTAACACCCACTCTCTTTTAGGGGTGGTCTGCCCAAATTAAAACAGTTGAGCTGCTTTTGAATTGGATATAAATGTTTCAAGGATTTATTAAACAAATGGACTGCCAGGCTGCTTTGAAGGTAGGGAGACACCATATTTTTTTTAAAGGAATAGTTCTTAAAGGATACCACTCGCATGTCTGTATGAATGAATGTGAACATGAAGCTACTGGTTATCTTAGATTTGCATTAACACATTTTATTTTTTATTGATGGTTATGTGTCTTATTAGTTCTTGGCTGAGCACAGTAACTTCATAGACTGTATGTTCTCTGAAAAGTGAAGTCATGCCAATCTCAAAACCCGCTGACTATCATTTGACGACAGTTTAGCCTCTGGGGTCAATGGTCAATGTTTGGGGGCTTTCAGTGTAACCAGCAGATATCCGTTCACAAGTCATTGTTTACTGTCTGATTAGCAAATTGAGACACAAGAAGGGAGTTGGAAACTAATCTCTATAAACACATACAAGCATATGAAAGAAGATATTTTTTTAAAAAGCTAAATCATCGTCAGACAATTCGTTCTGAGATTACATTTTGGCAAATGATTTCCATCTCTTTTGCTTTCTCTGATTTGTCAATACTACTCGGACTAGAAACCACCTTCCAATATCAAAACCTTGTCCCTAGCCTATAGATACTGTATCTGCATATTGCTATATGCAGATATTTGTTTTTTTTTTTAAATGATATAAATATAGAAAATAAAATAGCAAGATGGCTATGGCCAAAATATCAAACTTGAGGCTTCCAAACACCCACAAAACAATAGGCGACGTCACAGTGGCTACGTCTACCTCTGTTATACAGTCTATGTTACCATGGTGTTCTAATCTATCATGTTAATGGATGAGCTTTAGAGGTGCTTGTTTGTTTTGAAGGTTTGCTATCTTTGGACAGAGAAAGGCTATCTGTTTCCTTCTGTTTCCAGTCTTTGTGCTAAGCTAATCTTCATATTTACATGACAGATATGACAGTGGTGCCAACCTTTTCAGATGACTCTCAGCAATAAAGGAAATGAGTATGTTTCCTAAAATTCTGCACCATTCATTTATAAATTGAGCATTGTACCTGGATTATTTTATGTCAGAAATTGTTTTTGAAGATGATCACAATTATCAGCAAAAAGATAAAAGTCTAATGCACTACTTGTTGACATTTGTGTAACATATAGGAGTACGGGCAGAGGAGTTTTGTATTATTTTACAAGTGGGATGTATTGTGATTTATTTGTGCACCCTGTTGGGCTGTAGTTCAGTTTATAGAACATTCACAATGTCACTTTACGGGCATAAAGGAGAAAGAAGAGTTTCCTTTTCCTCCTAATCTGTAAAGCCACTGTAGCAGCGCTGAGAGAGATTTTATTGGGCTATGAGTACATTTTCTGGTTCAAACTTCACAGCCCTTAGGGTGTAAAAACTAAAACAAACATTTGATGTATCAACACATTCACTTTTTGTTCTGTCAATGGAGCAGCTCCAGGCTATGCATCAAAATAACACAAAAACAAATCAGAGTCATATTTTTCTCACTCAGAGAGCTGGTTATTTTCACAAATACACAACAGAGTGTCTGCAGGCGCAGGAAGAAGTTTGTTTTCAGGTTTAAAGCACCCAGCCTGCAGACAGTGACTTCTAGATTCCTAAAGCCACACGTGTTGATGCAGTTTCTCCCCAGTGTGCCCTGGTTTTCGGAGGGTGGTGTGACAGTGATGGATAGCTGTAAGCTTGGTACCAATAAGAGCCTCCGAGTGGTCGATTTGGGGCCCGGGGCTCCAGTTGATGGGCCCTCCAGGAGACCCACTCTAAATTAAATCCTCTGAGGCTGCCAGGCCACTCTGACGCTTTTCCTGTGCCCCACGCCCATTCTCGACCACCGCCTCCAGCCAGCCTCACTTTTGTTCCCCAAGTACAAGTTTTTCCTCCTTAATTAATTCAACAAAAAGTAATTAAACCTTTGCATTTTGCCGACATGCCTCGTCTGCCCCCACCCTCACCAGACACAAAGAAAAGGTAGGATGAAGAGAAGGGGGCGCAAGAAATTAAGAACACTCAGTGCCAAATGACTGTCGGAAGCAAAACAATATTAGCCCCCTGAGTTAGTGGCCGGGACTCTTAATAAAGGAATAACAAGACCAGGCGTAGAGCTGAGATGAAGGCTCTGCGGTGGTGGTGCAGGTTGTATTGTTCGGCGAGGAGGTGGAGGCTGCTGAGGTGGACGGCCCCAGCCACAGAGCCCGCTCTTAATTTGCTGAGTGATGTAAGTCCTCAGGGGTGCGTGTTGTTCAGCCCCGAGGGGTAATAATGTACTTGGCAACTTCTCCTCGTCTCCCCTGTATTCAGCACTTTATATGGAAATTTAAAAAAAAAAAAAAAGATGTTTCCTCAGTTCTCATAAACTGCTCTTAAAAGCTCATAATATATAAATATATTTCTTTTCATTTATTAAAAGGTTGCTTTGGCAACCGTGCAGTTTTGGACTGAGAAGAAATGAACTTTTTTAGTAGTCTGGTAATTATTCATAAATATAACTTTGATCAACTAGTCACTGGACAGAAAATTAATCAGCAACTACTTTAATAATCAATTATTTGTCTTTTTTAAACAGGACATTGTCTTTTTTATTTGTCTGTGACTGTCAGTTGGACAAAAGCATTTTGATTTGATGTCACCTTGGGTTCTGGGAAAATTTTTAAGTGAATTTTTTGTCTATTTTTGACATTTTAAGGATTAAATGATTAATAGGCTAATCAAGAAAGTAATCAGCAGATTAATTGGTAACACTTTACAGCTCAATACACAAAAGGGTGAGTAGTTACTAACAAACAAGTGAGGAATGATTTAATAATTAATAAATCATTAGTAAATAGGGGAGACCTGGGGTGGTAGTAACATTTTTTGTTTGAGCATCAGTAACTCAGTGGTTGTTCGTGCTACATCTCTCAAACTTTGATAGACATATTTGTCTACTACAAATAAAATTAACTTGGGGAACATCTACTACACAGTCACAGATTATGTGAGTTAATGTCAAATACAAACAGTTCCATTGTTACAACTTACCCCTCTACTGGGGTGATTTCTAACACTAGCTGGGGAAACATGTAGCAATGAGAGGTAATTACCCCAACCTGGTGTAACAACAGTCCCTAGTCTCCCCTCGTTCCTGAATAACTCTGATTTGAGGACTGTACAGTCGATAATGATAATAATTACTAGAGAACAGACTGGGAGCTACTATATTAATAAATCAAGGTAATGATTAGTTCATATGTAGCTTTACTGTGAATATAAATAGCAAATATTTTCTTCACAAATTGATCCTGATTAACTGTGAATCAGCCGCTGCGGCACAAATAGTTTGACAACTCATTGATTACTAATTACTTAATCAGTAGTTACTCTTTTTTTAAAATTTAGTGCAATGATGTAACTTTTTGTCAATATTCACTCTGTTAGAGGTACAGTTGAATTGCATTTGTATGTATGTGTATATTTTTGCTCTGAATGCAAGGGAGTCATTAAGAAAAACAATCAGTGAGTGTGGGTGGGCGTGTCTGAAAACTTGCTGTGTAATATATTGCATAATAATGCTGACATTCGTACAATGAAATCATAAAGACATCGTTGAAAGAAAAAATATATAAACTGTACTTTAAGTACAATTTTTAGGTACTTTTACTTGACTTGAATATTCACATGTCGTGTTACTTTATGCTTCTACTCCACTATGTGAAGATTTTACATACAAAACATATTATCATCTTATAAACATTAATGTATCAGTAATAATAGTCATATAATAGAATTTTTAATAAAACAGAATTCACAGGGCTTTTTTTCTTAGTGTACTTTTATTTTGAATAAATGGAGGACACAGGGCTGATAGTGTTTTGGCACTTTTGCTTATGTAACATTTTGAATGCAGGAATTTTATTTGCAGTTCTTTTACTCAAGTTAAGACCCTAGTTCTTCACTGCACAAGGTTTGTGTTTTCCAGCAGCCAGTAATCCACAGTATACATGTTTATGTTCTGTAGTAATTACCTCAGTTTCAATGGAGCACATGATCCATCAACACTTCACTTGCATTCTCAGCATTTCAGCTCATTATGTAGAACACCCATCAGGCATATTCAGTGTGATCAGATGACTTACTGTTTAAACACAAAGCCTTACGTGAAATCAGGATAGTTATTTTTATTCTCAGTAGAGATTATAAATGATTCATGGCCCGTCTGCTGGGTGTGGTCTGGGGATGTCTTGATGGTTTGTCAAGTAAAGAGGAAAGTTGGTTAAGCCCGTGTCTTTGAACTGTGATGTTGGGTCAGACAGCCAAGGCAGATATTTGCCCAGCAAATATTTTAATCCCCAACTAATCACTTGGTGAGTCCAGTGGGTGGAGGTTTGGGGGGCTACATGAGGGGGGCTGCCGTGGTGGCCTGGCACATTCTTCCTGTCAGTGACACGCCCTTTTTTCCAAGGGGATTGTGGGAAGAGTCAAACAGGGCGACCTCCGGAGTGAGCCGCTGGATGCAGGAGGCGTTCACTCAGGTCCTGCAGAAGAGGCCACGTGTGTGCATGCATGTGGCACCCACAAATCCACCTAAAGTCCCACGAACAAAACGGAGTTGGGGGAGAAAATGCATTCTGATAGAATTACTAATGACCCATTAAAAAACATAGTCACCTAATCCAAGCATCACAATATTAAAGTAATGTAACTTGATTACTTTCCTTTACTTTTGGATGACCTAATTACCAAGTATGGGGAAACTGTTTAGCCTAATATAAAGTTCTATGTTGGTTTATCAAATGTTTGTCCAGATATTCCCTCCTTAGTGTGAAAATGCACATTTAGATTAATAACAGTAATAATGCGCAAACATGAACTTTGTTAATGATAACGACACCTCACCCTCAGCTTAAAGTAAACTGACATAAACTTATTTTGGGGCTTGTGTTCTTACCCACATTGCTACCATCAACATCACCACCCAGTAACCCAAAATATTCTTTCAGTTGTAGCAGTAGTAGTAGTGTTGACATGTTAGCTAGCTAACTGGATTTCTGTGTAACTAATGTTTGCAGTTGTTCTATGTAGATAATGTTAAGAGGTTGTTCTTTGTAGCTAACATTAGTGGTTGGTCTGTGTAGCTAATGTTTGCAGTTGGTCCGTATCATTAATGTTCTTATTTATTAGATGTGGTGTTTTTGAGTAATGTTGAAATTTTCACTTAGTGAGACATTTTTCCACTAGAGGCCATGATAATGAATTCAGTGTCAGATTAACTATAGTTTCAGAGAGACCAGAGTGTTGTGAGATTCATGAAATGATGTAATGTGTGCACACAGCACATGGTAGTATATTGTTCTTTATTTTGAAATGCATTTTAAAAATGTAATCTTCCAATAATCCCATTTTTTTCACTAAATATATCTGTAATCTGACCGCATTTTTTTCTTGTAACTGTAATAGAATACAGTTACTTTTTTGGCATCCTAATTTTGTAATCCCGTTGCATGTAATCTATTACTCTCCAAGCCTGAAAACATGTGGCTGTAATTAATAAGAGATATGACTCCATTTGTCAGTGATCTAAATGTGAAATCGGAGATATAAATGAACATTGTGAGCGTGCGTGTCTTTCATCTTTGGCATAA
Organism: Lutjanus campechanus; assembly: GCA_027495735.1. Lineage (NCBI taxonomy): Eukaryota > Metazoa > Chordata > Actinopteri > Lutjaniformes > Lutjanidae > Lutjanus > Lutjanus campechanus. The sequence goes on along the minus strand of JAJHUR010004712.1, from coordinate 57,917 downwards.
AGAATGTGCCCTCTAGAAGCCCCACTCTTTCTGCACTTTGGATTACATTTCCTTTGAGTCAAAATGCTGTGCATGCACTGCTCACTCTAAACATTTTTTCCACTGATGCAGAGGAACGCGCTCTCTCACGCTGTGGCACTCCAGATTCCTCAGCCGTTCGGTGACTCTTGGCATTTGCTTATTATCAGAATATTCTTAATCATAGTGGAGACAGTGCCAGTGGAGAGAGCGAGCCGAGAGAGACACGTCAAAACATCTCCAACCGTAAAGGACCAGACAGCAAGCGTGATGGGCAAATTAGTCAGAGGCGCTGCCTAAATGGATGGCGAGGGCACAGGGGGAGAGATAGGGAGTACGAGTGTGTGTGGAAATCAGCGAGGGAGCAGAAAACAGAAAGAGAGGAACCTTCTCCGTTTCACCATTCAGCGGTGCCTCCTATTCCCGAAGCACTTCGCCAGATCACAACCCACTAACTGATAGAGAAATAAATTAAGGAAAGGCTGCTCAAAAAGATATGATTCTGAAGGAGATTTAAGGAGTGGAACTGATTGTGCATGTCTGATTCCTGCGCTTCAGAGTCCTCACCCGGGGGGCTTGGCTTTCAAAGCTGAGTGACTTGCACGGAGAAACACTCCATTAACAAAGTTCAGCTCTCCTCTGAGCCCCCCCTCTTTACTCTCCCCCCTCTCCCACCACAGAAGACCTCTCCCAGGCAGCACCGCTTTTTTTTTTTTTTTTTCTAATGATGTTTCAGGGTGCTGTGCCTTAATATACAGGAAGACTGTAAAGAGTAGAGCAGACAGTTGACTGAGGCTGCTCCAGACCTGGTTAGAGTCTGGAAAATAATTCCAATTTATTACAACTTGGGTTGTATTTTCCTGGTCTTGGTCATTATTTTTGATAACATTGTACTCACATCTGGGAGCAAGACAATTAACTATCATTCTCCAGAAATGCTTACCCCATCTTTTACCAACTAATAATTTAAACATTAAAGTATAAGAAAATTGTAGAAGAAATGCATGTAGAAGTTTCCCAGAATCCAAGGTGTCCAAAACAAACAAACAAACAAACAAACAAACAAACAAACAAACAAACAAACAAACAAACATTTAAAAAGTACCAAATTCATTGCTGAGACTTGGGAAGATGTTAATGTCATAATAAAAGCTGTCAGGTGATTAGAAACATTGTTAAAAATCATTAGTTTATTTTTAAAAGAAATGAACTGATCTGATACATTGAAAAGACATCAGAGCCGATGCTGACTTTATTCAGGGGATATGTAGTTTGTTCATCAATGTCATGAAATTCAGTCTTTCTGCCATCAGTTATATTCAGTCATAGTAAGCTGCTGACTCAGTTTTCACCGCCACAGCAATCCCTGGCCTCATATTCCCTTACATAAATGTGACTGTAATTAGTTATACACAGTGAGAATATAGATTTTTATAGACAGTAATAGTATTGGATCGGTATCAGCAGAAGCTGAGAATCGGTAAAGAAAGAGAAATAGTGGATCATTTGGATGTAAAGCTCAGCCAAACCACTTTATTCTGAGGTTATACTTAATATGAGCACATCTCAGATATTACTTCCTCACACAGAAAATTGTGTGATTCTTCATACATGTTTGCAACAGACATTTTGGGTAAAAGTTTTTTCTTCCAAAAGTTTGGCTGGGGTTTCCTTAAAAGTTGATTATCTGAAGCTCCAAATCACATCTATAACATAACGTGTTAATTAGTGAGTTTTAGAGATGCTGATAGGCAGATTGTGTTACCTTCATACTAGAGTTGTCATGATACCAGGATTTTGAACTTCAGTACAATACTAGTATTAAAAAACGATACTTTATACCTCTTTCAATGCCACGGCAAAACTTTAAAAAAAAAAGTCAGTGTACTGCAAAAGTCTGAACACTGTCTGGTTTTGCTATGCTACAAGCCACATTTCAGGCAGGATAATACAAGACTGACCTGAGGTTTCAAGACCATAATTAATGGATATTGAGTTGTTTTAAACACATGGTATTGTATTAAGTACTTAATTCAGAAAGAACCAGACTAACTGTTTCCCCCTCCAGCTCAGCTCTGAAGAAAGGTCTGTCTCCATGCACACACATTCTGTTAATAGTTTGCATTTTATTGTTTACATCTTTAAACCAATCACAAACGTTTTGGACGGCGCTAAGCCCAGGATGCAGCCATGGTGTTACTGCAAAGTAGTGGTGGAACATTTGCGCATCGGGAGGTGAGCTCTGGCATTAACATGACTACATCACTGCAAAAGGAAAGCTAACAAATGTTAGCTTGTTTGCATTTGCACCATTAGCATCCCAGACACTAATTTGCTGTTCTCACCCTGTAGGTTGCAGCTGGGAGGTTGTTCTTGTTTTCCAGGAACTTTGAAAAAGTAAATAGCTGACACCACAATGCCACTTGAAGCAAGCAACCAACGGCAGGACTTATACCCGCAGTGCGCATCAGGTCAGTGAGACTAGGGTGACATTAAAGTTTTAGCCACGTGACATCAACTTCCTTCTTCACTCTGTGACGTGTCTGATGTATCCCATGTTTTCATGGAAGTTATAGCAACTTGTGGCCAGCAAGAATGTCACCTTGAATAAATTACAGATTTGAACATTTGAACATAGAAACAATTAGGATAATATAAGTACACAACTCAGTACCACAAAATAATGTTGGTCTTGTGTTCATAAACATTGAATGCAGAAATGTTACATATTACTTTTGGGAATATGAGGAATAAAAGTATTTTTCCAAAAAGTTGAACTTTTGTTCAGTCACAATAAATGATGGCCAAAACTATAAAAGTAAGAGCCGAGTTGTAATAAACCTTAATAGTCCTTTAACTGCCTTCTCTGCTTTTTTGGCTTCAGCTTTGTCCACTTGCTTAACAATTCATTTGTATACATACATTGTGCTAAAGGGTTAACAACATTTGCTGAGGCAGTTCAGGGAGAGACAGAGGGGCATTGAGCAGGCAGCACGGAGCAGAGCAGTAGCTTGGGTCCCGAGTCCCAGGATTAGAGTCATGGGACTAGGCAGGCAGAGGCAGCACCATTACCTCTGAGTGGAAAGGCTCAAACCCAGTGACTCCCTCTCAGATCAGATGGAGGGAAAAAGACTCCGATAAAGAAGAGAGAGAGGGATGGAAGCAAGGAAGGAAGGAAGGAAGGAAGGAAGGAGGGGGGAGTGCGTCCGAGAAGAGGATTGTAGAGCAGAAGTGCAGATCAATTAGGTGTGGCGGGACGGGGAAGATGTGTTTTTATGGTCAGAGGAGAGTCTCGTGATCACTTTGAAAGAGCATGCTCATAATCTCTATGGAGGGGTTACTGTAGTGAGAATGATTGTGGTAATGGAGGTCAATTTCTGGCCGGCCATCGCCACTAAACTTCATTTAACTTAGTCCTTCTGAATCAATCTGATACGACGAGTCACCCAAACCCCCTGCTCATAAATCCCTGTATTATTCCAGTGGGGCTGTTATCACCTGAATGTGTTGTTATCGCTCGGCTCATGTCTACGACTGAGCTCTTGACCATTAACCCCTTTAACTAGTCAATATGGCATTGGAAATATTTGATTTTTGTGCATGGGCGAGGAGAAGAAGAGGAAGAGCTAGGTGAGTGTGGATAATTGAGCAGTCTGCAGGCATGGAGCCCAGAGATAAGTGAAAAGAGTCAGAAATTGAGTGTGATGCTGAGGCGAGGGCCGGGCCCTTTATTTGATGGAGAAAAAAAGAGGAAAAAGGAGAGGAGGATGTCTCTGAGGAGGAGAGATAGACAGCAGCAGCTAGAGCGAGGGACTCAGAGACAGAGAAGGGGAAAGATATGGATGGCAGGCGGCAATTACTGAGACTGAGGCTCCATGTGAACACAGCCAAGTGTGTGTGTGTGTGTGTGTGTGTGTGTGACAGTATGTGAGGCAGAGAGCGAGAGGAGGAGGGGGGAGGAAAGAGGAAGAGGGAGGATTGAGATCTCTGCCTGCCTGGGCCCCTGCTGACTCTCATACAGGCAGATCACAGGCTCATCATGTCAGCTCTGTTTGTGGAAATCCTCCCTCATCAAATGACAAATTTGCTACACGTTTACCTTTATCAGATCTGGGAAGAGAGGAGCGAGGGAAAAGACGAGTGTGTGTGTGTATATGTGTGTGTGTAAGTGCCTCTCTCTGTCGCCGCTACCGTCGAGGGGCCAATTACTTGCTCCTCCGAGAGCAACTCTGCCATCTCAGGCCTTTCATGCAGCCTCCCACCCTCCTCCTCCTCCTCCACCTCCTCCTCGGAAACATCTGTGTCTGAATATGCAATGAGCGTGTCAAAGAGAATACACCCACGTCCTGCACAAAGCTAATATTTGCTAACATCAAACCTGTCTGTTCTGCCTCTAGTGCCATGTAGTTCTACGCCGCTGGAGCAGGATGCCACCGGTGCTGCTGGGAACCTCTCCCCCTCCTGCTGTAAGATTACTGGACCTGTCACTGACACCATGCCTCACTCCCCTCCTCCTCCTCCTCCTCCTCCTCCTCCTCCTCCTCCTCCTCCTCTCAGACTCTCTTATTGTCCAAACTGTCCCTTCTTCTTCAGTCCTAGAAATAAAGGTGCTAACCAATAAAGTTTTCTTCAGCTTGTTCCCAAAGGAGAACCCCTTTTGGTTCCTGGTAGAATGTTTTATCAAGGTTCTACTTTGAACCGTTTCAGAGAGTTCTATCCAGAAACCAATGTAAAGGGTTATACCTCGAACCATATATGAAAGCTTCTACTTGGAACCCTTTCAGGAGGTTCTACTTAGAACCCAACATAAAAGGTTATTGCTAGAACTGTCTATGAAGTGTTCCACTGGGATCCCTTTCAGAGAGGTCTACCTAGAATGGGACATAAGGGGTTATACCTAGAACCATCTATGAAAAGTGCCACTTGGAACCCTTTCAGAGAGTTCTACCTAGAACCGAACATAAAGAGTTATACCTAAAACATCTATGAAAGGTTCCACTTGGAATACTTCCTGTGACATTTAGAATCCAACATTAAGGGGTATACCTAGAACCAGAACCCCCTATAAGAAGTTCTAAAGGAGAATCCTTCTACGGTGCAATGGCTCCACCCAGAACCTTTGGTCCCTACCCACTCTGAGGGTTTTGTCCAGAATCTTTCCACCCTGTATAGGGTGCTAACAAGAACCCACCCAGAGAGTCCTACTGTGAATCCTTTTATTGAACTCACCCAGTGGTTTCTACCAAACGCTTGCTTCGCTTTTTATATTCCAGGGGTTTCATCTAGAACCCAGCTAGGGGGCTCTAACAAGCACATTTTTCATATTCCAAAGGTTTCATATAGAACTGAGGGGGTTCTACTGAGAACCCTTCAATATTATGGTACAAAGAACCCTTGACAGAAGAGTTATTCAAGGATTTGAACAATCCATGAACTCGTTCCTCCAACAAGAGTTCTTCATGGAACACTTAGTCTTACAAAGAGCCTCTCTTTAAAAAGAGGGCTGTTCAGAAGCTAATGCTTCTGGGTAGAACCTCAGCACTTTTGGAACCTATATTTCTTAGAGTGTTCCTCTTCCTCACCTATTACAGTCTAATTAATTGGACTTGGACCTCATCAGCCTTCTTGAATAAACATCAATATTGTTTTGCATGTCTGTATTTTTATGGCTCGTGGATGATGAGCACATCCAAACTGCCTCACTTGCCTCATATAAACAGGAAAATATTCAGAATCTTCTTGTGGTATTTTACTGGCTTAACTATTTACACTGAGCAAAAGCCTACGATCAATAGAGAGATGTGAAGGTTTTATCATATCTGTGGGTTTTTGTACTTGTTAAAAATGAGAGCATTTATAGCAGTAATATTCTAATCTTCAGGTACATTGACTCTGCAGTTATTCTTCTTATGTGTTATTTGTTTAACAAGGACTGTTAAACAGCATCCCTCGTCCCTGGTTAGGCTTTTGAATTCTGGTTAAAAGAGCTGGGGGAAAAAAAGATTAGATTCAGAATCAAAATGGATAAAATTCACTGTGTGTGTCCTGTTGTAAAGCACTTTATAATTATGTTTTGAAAGGTGCTTTATAAAGAGTGTGACTAGGCATGCATGAATGTGGTGTGTGTAAAGTGGATCAAAAGTTTTTCAGTCCTCGTATGTTTGTTGTTTTTAAGTCAGTGTTTCACTTGTGTTTTGAAAACTTCAAATTTTGAATTCTGTATTTCATAATACAGCAGAACATTGATACATAATCACTTAAATAATATGAACACATGAATACTGTGCAACTGTGCCATCACTTAGACCATCACTAAGATACAACATCCAAACTTCTCTGTTGAAAACCAGAACAAAAACTGCCACACACAAGACTCAAACCCTCAGTTGCCTGGATGTAACCCACTTATCTATGACATTTTCTGTTCATTTTAACTTCTTCTCTATAATATCTCTAACACGTACATATACATTTGATCAAATATATATAAGAACTTGTGCATTAGGCTCCAGAAAGAAATACAATTTCTTTCTTTTGCATTAAGAAGTTTTCCCTATTACGAGGTCCTAGAAGCTACTTGTCGGCAGCACACAGCCTGTATAGTTTGTGTTTATGACATTTTATATGAAACAGTAAATTTGTTGAAATGATGCCGTCATGTAGACCAGATTTCAACGACCAGTACCTTTGGACACTAATCAATGTCTTCTCTTTTGACCTACTATTGAACAGCATGCTCTTCTTGCTTTTCTAACCCACAATTCTTTATGAGTAAAAGGGTAAAAGTTCAAGACGCAGCGTTATGAGGAAGTAGTATCCAAATTTTGTGCATACTTCCTGTAACAGAATAAACTTAGGGCCATCACAGTATGTACTTCAAGTAAAAAGAAAACGTATGCAATTGGGAATGCAACGCAAGATACAGGTGTGTCATGCTAGTAGCAGCTAATGTAGCTTGAAGACACTGGCCTCAGGTACGCAGGTAGCCTACAGATGGATCTAACGTGATGTAAATTTTTCTGTTATTTCCTGTGTATTCTCTGAAGGCAGCTAGAAATTGTCCATCTTGACTCCAGCTTTTTGTCACCGACTCCTGCTGCAGCCGCCTGGTCACGTCTACTTTCCAGGCAAGGTGCAGTTCATCTCTAACAAGCTTATTTTCAGACTTGTAGTCTTCAGCCTCAACTGACCCAGCTGACTCAAGTGACATCACATGAGACAGATTTCACGCAGCTCCCTCTGGAGCCACAGAAGGCTTTATACAACTTTTTCCCGGCCATATCTTCGAAATAAGTTTTATATACCACTAATTTGCAACAGCAAATATCTTTTTAGGGAAATGTAATACCAAGCAAAATACTTTTTCTGTTAACACAATGAAGAGATGGTGTGAACCTGGCAAGTCACCAAAATGTTGATACTGAAAGTGTCAGTAAAATGTTCACTGACATTTTTTTATTGGTTTCTACCATAATAGGCAATCTTGCAAGACACTATCCAATTTAGTAATATACAAACGTAATTTCTAGGAGACAAGGTTGCTTTTTTCACATATGCAGTAGTACATCACAATATCTTTAAAGAGACTTTGATGTGTAAAATATGTGGTGTTCCTCTTTGATAAGATATCACACTATATACAGTAAACATTTTAAACTGCCAGGAGGTAAAGGTCCTGCTGTCTCAAGTGCTACCACACAGGACTCATCTGACACCTCTTGATTAAGCCTATTGATCCTAACCACGGATGACTCCATACATGCACTTCACCATTGATGAAGTGATAGAGAATGTGAACATTTAGCATCTTTTAAAACCTTGATTTTTTTTAGTAACCGTGGCTCCTTCTTCCTGCCCTTTAATTTGCTTTTGTAGCTTTTAGGAACCAACACTTCTTCATGAATGAGGAAGAGAATGAGATATGAGAGAACAGTGGCGGAGACCCTCTCTCTGCACTGTCTCTGTCTCTGCTGACTGATGAAGATTAAAGAGACAGAGACACACAGAGAGAGAAAGATTATAGGAGAGCAGAGATTGACTGCTAGGAAGGGTGAAAGAGGGAGGGTGGTGGAGAAAGCATGGAAGATAGCAGGCTATGACAGAGAGAGAGAGTGAGGGAGAGCATTTGCATAATGTCCTCCACCACAGTAAGTCCCTGAGGCTAGCCATGCTGGATAACAGAGGACCAATACTCTTAATTCAATCTCTTTATTTTTCTAATACTTCAGAAATTAATAATTCGTCCCCATTCCACCCCCAGACACCCCCTCTCGTCCGCAAAAACCACCGTGAGCGTCGAGCTGAGCTGCCTAAGTTTGTAACTTTAACCCAAGAAATTGATGTGAGCAGGCCTTGAGGCAGACCTGCTAATGAATGGATAGAGAGAGAAAGAAGAAAGTTAAAAGATGGTCTTTTATAAAGTAATTTAAGAAAATCCTGTTAGCTGGATCAAGTACAAGAGTATAATTTCTCAAAATGGGAAAAAGAGGAGCTTTCGCGCCTCTCCCGCACACTTAATAACAAAATTAAGGAGGTAAAAAGATAAAGAGAGGGAATCAATTAGGCCGGGCCTGGTAAACAGTGCTAAGAGGGTGGGATGGCCCATGGAGGTGGGATGATGGGTGCGATGCTCAAGTGCTCGCACACCCTCAGGCGGCCCGATTCCACGCCGCCTCCCACGCTGACATCCTGAATGAGAACTGGGCTGGGTGAGGCCAGAGGGGGTGGAAACTCAGGACAGGTAGACACACACACACACACACACACACACACACACACACATACACACACACACACACAGTTCTGTCCACACACCTGCACTCACTGTCTAGTTTTTTACACTCTTAGAAATAAAGGTGCTAACTAGAAGCATAAAGGGTTCTTCAGGTTGCCCGCATAAGAGAACCCTTTTTGGTTCCTGGAAGAACATTCTACTTAGAAGCATCTGTGAAGGGCTTCACACAGAGCCCCCTATGAGAGGTTCTAAAGGAGAACCCTTCTATAATGCAATGGTTCCACCCAGAACCCACTCTGGGCATTCTATACAGAATCTTTTCACCTTCTAAGGGCACAAATAAGAACCCACCCAAAGGATTCTGCCAAGAACCCTCTTATATTCCAACGGTTTGATCTAGAATCCACCCAGAGGGTTCTATTGTGAACACTTTTATATTTTGGTAAGAACCCTTGGTGAAAAATATAAGATATAAGGTAAATATCTTCAAGGATTGTTGAAGATCTCTTTCTTTTAAAAAAGAGTTCTTAACCAAATCCTTGTCTGAGAACTATTTATAACCCTTTCTTTAAAAAAAGGGTTCTTCAGAAACAAGTGGTTCTGGGTAGAACCTCGGGTATTCAGGAAGAACCCTTTTAGAATCCTTATATCTAAGAGTGCAGAGAAGAGAGGAAAGTATCACACATTTAATTTACCTGTTGATTCCAACATTAATCTAATTATCATGAAATATTCTGCAACTCATACTAACATATAAGATGAATTTTACTCTCATCTTCTCTGCTCTGTCATATGTCTCAGATTCATTCACAAGAGCAGTGATTCTCCACCGTTTTGTGTTGTGACCCCCCATCACCCCTCTAAACACACTCAATAAAATCTATTCATAGGTAATGTGATCTAAAAAACATTCCCCTGTCCAAAATATGACCCTCATTTTGCAAATGTTACTTTTTGTTAGTGTTAGTGTCTGTTCAGAACGAGGTTGTTTATGTTGGTAATAGTCATGTTTGAGCTGGTTTATAGTTTTAATCATCAATCAGGTGGCAGTTACGTCATAGCCTAGCTGTATTTTACATATTTTTGAGTGCTTGTTCCTTATGTTGAATGTTATCAAGGGTCTCGTGTCACTGGTCACACAAAAACATAATTCTCCACAGCCATCTGGCGACCCCCAAAAATGATCTCACGATCGCACTGGGGGTCCCGAGCCCCAGGTTGAGAACCACTGCACTGGAGTGCTGCAGTCTCTCAGGTTCATGATGACACATTCATCCCCTTTTGGTGAACACGTGGAGAAACACCCATCAAGTAGACAGCCTGTTAACCAGGTACTAAACACACTGCAGATAAGAGGAGATTATCAGACTGTTATTGTTCCAAAGGGGAGTCCTCTGTCACACAGACCTGGCCAGGCTCAGTCACTCAGACAGGAAGGAGCGATGGAAGGTACAGTATGTGGTGCTGGTGATCACTTGGAGGGAAGAGGATCCCTCGCTATCTCTTCCCTCTGCTGTAAGCATAATCTTGGCAGCGTTGCCTCGGGGGCTAAAAATCAGATAAATGTAGACGACATTTGTTTTGAAAGTGACATCATTGTTATTAGAATATTTCAAGGGAGGACTGATGTTTGCATGTAAATATGTGCAAAACAGAGGCTGGGCATTTAATACAATCTTTTGTTAAATCATGAGAAGGTTTAACCCCTTAATATACTGTTCAGTTTCTGCTTTTCACTGGAGAAAATCATACAGGAATTTAGTGGAATAAACTATTATTATTACTTATTACTCTGTTATATCTCTTATTAACTTAATGTGAATATAAACATTTTATTTATTCAAGTTAATTAAACTTCTAAATTCCTGAAATGATGAGGTGACTGAATGCATGGTACAGAGTTCAATCAACTTATCTAAATTATAGTTATATATTACTAGTATATAGTATATATATATACACAGTTCTGGTTACAGGCTCTCTCTCCAGCTCCCTACACTTATATTTTGAGTGCAATTAATTTGCCAAAAAAACGAGACAAAATGCACAATAAACAAAATTAAATTGAAAGATACATTTTTTGTAGATAATGAAATAACATCATTATCGTAAATTCCTACCATAATTCTGCAGTAATTGTGTGAAAATCTGATATCATGACGGCCCTATTTGGTATCTTTATAAACTTTTTGTAGGTTCAATAAAATGTGAAAAGTTTGGTTGCATAACATAAGTTTGCAATGTCTTACTTGCTGCTTGTTCAGGAGTGAAAAATTAGATTAAAATTACATCATTATTCATTTCACACCTCACATCTAGATAATGAGATCTTAGACCATAAATATTTTAATTCAAATAATTTGTTCTCAAAAATAATATATCTTCTTCTTTTTCAGTATTAATAGAACAGCGTAAATGCAATTAGAAGTAATAGTTTAATTCAAAATTCATTTTCAGTTTGGGACATACAGGGTTTGTATGGGTGCTGGAAATCCTTGAAAACACTTGAATTTTCATGAAAAGTTTTCAAAGTTTGAAAAGGGCCTGGATTTTGGATAAAGTGCTCAAGACTGCTTGAAATTGTAATTGCATTACTTTCATAACTTTCATTCTCACTACCTGACTGAGTAGTCTGCTTTTTAGATGAAGAAATAAAATAATGTGATGAAGAAGTGAAAATAATCATTTTGAGTGTATGTATATAAATACATAATTTACCGCAGCTTGAAATTACACCTTGAAGTTGAAAGAAATTCTTGAAAGGGGCTGGAATTTGACTTCAGAAAAGGTGTAGAAACCCTGAATTATTTTTTAAATTAATTTGTAATTTTTAAAATATATTTTTACTCATTATTTAAAAGGACTACAATATATATTTTCCATTAAGTCTGAAGGACAGAGTGCATGTAGTAAATTATAACTAACATAAATTATGATGAAATCTGAAAATAAAAAATAATTTGGTTATTCAGTGTTAGATGATATCTGAGAATCCAATAAATAAATCTTGCCTTATCCATGTCTAAGTTTACCTTACAGTGAAATGTGACCCTTTTGACCTTTTATCCAGCATTTCACTTGTGCTCCACTTCCTCAATAGATAAAAGCGAGGATGAATGGTCTCAGTGGGTATACCAAACACTGAGCATTATTTGATTCAGACTCCCCTGGGTGTTATGACTGGGAAATAATTGTACGTATTTGTATTTGTTTCTTTTTCACTGTGGTGTGCTCTGGGTAATTCTTAATACCTTCTAGAGATTATACGGTAACTCCCAAACTCCCATGATTATAATTAAGCCTGACTTGGTTATAAAATGAGCAAATAGCAATTTAGTTTTGCATCGTGTGAGGGAGCATCTCTGTGTGTTCCTCCGTGCTCCCGCCGTCTCCATATATATCTTTATATTTATGAATATACTTGTGATTGTGCTTCAGAGTTTGAATATACACATGCATTTTTGTGAGTGTGCGTGAGGGGAAAGTGCTGCAGAGAAAAGGCATATATATACAGGAATGTTTGCTTAGGCATGGAGACTGCTATCATCTTCCTTCTGGCAAAAAAAGAAGAAAAAAACACAAACATTCCCCCATCCATTCTCTTTCTCCTCCTTATTCTCTATCTTGCACTCACTCCGTTTAGCTCTCTCCCTCTCTCTTTCTGTATCACTTACAAAGGCAGCCGTTTCCTCCAAAATGAGGCCACGTACGGAAGGTATGCAAATGAAATCATTGCTCGTGGATTAGAATGGGACACCATATACCCTAAATCATGATTGTCAATCATGGCTGGGGATTAAGGGATATGGGCTCACAGACCTAAAAAAGCAACATTTCCCCCCTCAGGCAGATCCCCATTGTGAGGAGCTCTGAGGAAGAGAGGGCTCCACAGGGGAGGAGAGCAACACTGGAGCACTAGTGCCCCCTTCTGTCTGATGCTCGCCGCAACCATTTCATCATCAAACACTCAGCCAGCCAGGCAGTCTGAACAGAAATAGAGGCTGGCACACACAAGCCTATTCATTTACATTCAATGTGGCCGCGGGCAAAAAGCTTGATTAGACAAATGCACATGCTTTGGTGATGCAGTGTTTCATCTTCAGTGGAGGAGAGAGAGACCTCATTTGTTTCTCTGGCATGTGTGCAGGCTTGGTTCAACATCAGTGGGTTAGGAGGGCCATAGGCCTTACAAACGTAACAGATGTTTGTTTGCCCTGTGAGTGGATGTGTTGAGCACTGAAGTCTCTTAACCATCAGAATCAATTTGTTTTTCACACTGGCACTGTGTGGTTTTAATATGTACTGTATTCAGTGTACATGTATATTTGTACATGTGCCAATTTGACAGGCAGTGGAGTGTGATTTTAAGCGTAGATGCATGGATATTATCTTATAAGATAACAATAAAAAACATGCATTTTTTTTATTTTAATGATTTCATATACTGCTGCTGCACCCCAATCTTAATATGTTATGCAGGAAAACACAAATAATGTGAAAGAAGCTGATATTTCTTCTGTTCAAAGTTGCTCATTATTCCTATTTCTGAAGCAAAATAGAATCTTTACATTTATCCAAAACTTAATAAACTAACAATATACAAAAAGAGGCAAACATAGATGTAAATTACAGTATGAGGATGTGAAAATATATTTCATGATTCGTTATATGCCAATATTAAATTATTTTGATGCTTTGAAGGTACAACAATTACATTGCCAATGAATATTAGTCTATAAAATAAATATTTGCCCAATTTCAGGTGACTTCTGCTGTAAACCACGCCCACCTCCCAATACAAGTACAGATACAGAGACAGATCATTTTGTTGGTTGAACAGATTCAGATACAAATAATGACGTCTCTGTGAACCTCTAACAAAAACATTATTCGGGAAAAGGACTAAAATGTAATTTCTTCTATTTGAAGCTGCTCTTCATTGTTTAGAAAATCTCTGCTCCATAATTACCTCAGCATAGTTTAAAAAAAAAAGGTTGCATCTACTTTAATCAATCAGTAATTTAATGCACCAAGATTACTCTCTTCAAATGAAGGACAATTTTCCACACTTGTATTCTTGTGAATGACTGAGAGAGATGGAAATTACATTATGATGTAGAAATATATTTAATAATTAACTATATGCCAATATTAAGTAAAAAATTATGCTTTGAAGGCACAGCGATTGGACTGCCAATGAATATTAGCTTCTAAAATAAAACATTGGCCCTATATAATGTGACTTTCGATAAAGACAACGTCTACTTCTGGTCTCCTGTCTGAGTGCAGATATAAAGACCAATAATTTTGTTGGTTATATAGCTACAGATAGAAATTATGGCGTCTCTGTGAACCTCTCCCCAATACTTTATTCAGGAAAGTACGAATAATGAGATGGAAACAGACATTTGTTCGACCTGAAGTTGTTTGTTATTACTTATTATTCAAATACATTTTACACAAGTACTTAATTTTAATATTATGATATTATTATAATATGTTATAATATTGATATATAATATTCTAGTACTGTGCTGTGCTCACTGTCAAATTAAAACAATAACAAAGATGTAGTTTGATGATGTCATAGCGTGGGATCATGGGAGTTGTTTTCTTCACTGTAAAACAACCACCATCTGACACGACTCAAGCAGAAATTATATTTGTGTACAAGGTCATATTTAAGTTTTATTCACGTTACGTTTAGCCATGTGCACTGACTTCCCCTGTCCCGTGTTTTCCTGTAATTTATAGTAACTAGTAACTGGCTAGCAAGCAGGAAACGCACCGTTACCTTGAACAACTTAAAGCTTTCTCTGTGTTTGACCATTGTTGGAAACATTTGCGTTAATTTAGGTACACAACTCAACAAAATATATAACATGTCTCGCAATTTTATACAATTTAATGCAGATATGTTACCTATTCTAGCTTTACTACACCATACATTTGTTTGCTAACATGTCTTTCTTTTTATGTAGAAATATTACATATTGTAGTTTTGAGATGATTCCCTTCAACTAAAGAGTTTTTTTTTTTTTTTTTTTTTAAATCTTTACTGTAAAGAGTTCCTATTTCCAATGCAAAACAGAATTGCATTGCCAGTGAATATTAGGTTAGAAGCTTGCCCACCATAACACAACTTCCGGTATAAACCACGGCCTATCCAAATACATACAGATATTTTTGTTAGCTGAACAGACACAGATAATGACATCTCTGTGCACCTCTAGCTCCTACTAAAACTATTATTAAAACTATTAATGATATTTATACATAGTAATAATAATAAAGTATAACACACATGGATGATTATAATTACAGCTAATTAAATAGGCTTAATATGTGGTAAATTAGGACTCTTACTTCATATTTCGGGAGCAGTGCAGCTCCTCACACAGAGACATGTTTAGTGGATTGTGTGTGCAGACCCTGGAGCCCTCAGCTAGAGTGCCAGTCTGTTCCTGTGGAGCAGTCAACCAGACAAACCCAGCCAAGAGAGAGCAAGGCACAGGCACCGGGCCAGGAAATAGCACTGGAAAACACTCCACTAAGGCAGAGAATTAATAGTGTTCTTATAGGAGAGAGAAGGGGGAGGGTGGAGGAAAAAAAGGGAAAAGCGCACTAGTTTAGCATCATCAAAAAGGACAGTTGTGTATGATTGCAGGAATCAAGGGAGAATTTCATAAAGCCCCATCAGACTAGACCTTGATAATGAGAAAAGTAAGCAAAGGAGGAGAGTTGGCAGCGTTCACATCCTGCACAGTGCAGCTCCCGGCTGCCCAAGACTGAAGGTGGCGCGGCACCTGTGCCATTTTGGCCCCGGCATCGTATGGGCAGGAGGTCAAGGCCAGGGCAACATCTGCATCACATCAGAGGGCCTGGCTGCAAGCCCACATCATGAAAGTGTCACACAGAGAAATCCTAAAGAATAGATTTGAAAGTGTTTTCTATGGATGCTCAGTTTATACACAATTATCAACTGTATTATTTCCATGATTTATACTATTTCTTGCAGTTAAAATTAAACATTTGACACTGATCATATCTGTTGCATGATCTAATGATGCAGAACGTTGCTACCGTATATTTGAAAAGAATAAGAGAAAACAACATTGAAACCTTAACAACGCGCTCTGCAGTGTGTCTAGTCACAATTACCTGACTAATTTCAACAGGGGGATCCTTAATACCGTCCCTGTGCGTCTGCGACAGCCACACCACCTGAGTCATCTTTCTGATGGCGGGTAAAATAAACCACCGAAAATTGATACAAGCCGCCAGCACACTAAAGAGCAAATCATTATGCATCATTAGGTGAAGATTTAGTTTAAACGTGTTTAGCAGGAATTAAGCAAAGCTGTTGTTGACATGGATTGACTGCTGTAATGCTTTATTGTCAGTGCTCCAGGAGGCAGAGGGAGGGCCGGCCTAGTTGGGGTAGCAGCAATGCGCCGAAAGCGAGGATTTATGGGATGTTGGAGGACTAGCCGGGTGTGCAGAAAGAGTGGAAAAAACAGGAAAGTATGGTCGATGATTTGGCAGAAAAGACAAAGGGAGGGAGATATGTGAAAAGGGGTAAACAAATGAGGGTATCTGTGGTCAGTAGAAAAGAGGATTCAGTTGGAGAATTTTGAATGTGGATGTTGAAGTGTTTTCTACACACTCAGGATGTCTGAAACTGCACATGAAAGTTCATATTTAAATTCAAAGATGAGATGATTTGCACTGTAAATGGCAGACTTTATCTTATACATTATATTATTAAAACATCTGTGCTGTGGCCTCAATGTAGCTTATAAACAATATTTGAAATCTGCTTCACTTCAAGAATCCACCTGTTCAAAAACATTTGATTTACTCAGACACTGCTGACTGAACAAAGATTGAACCTACGGAAGTATTTTCTTGTTTCAGTGTTTAAAAAATGTACAGTAACACTTGAAGGGGTGTTCATAAGACTGACATGACGCCGTCATAACCATGACATGACCTGTCATGAACATTCAAAAGTCTTCATGAATATTTTGACTATAGTCATTAAGTGTTATGTCATTTTTACAGCAAAGTTGTCATCGTTTGAGATGTCTTTGTTATGTCAAATGGACAAAACAATATAAAATATAACCTGTCATGAACATGCCATAGCAGGTCTAATTACCAAACATAAGGAAACTATTAAGCATTTCATTATACTGTCATATGTAGTTTTTACACTAACGATGCAGTTAAATGTTATTACACTGTTGGATGCTTTTATAACTGTGAATAATTTCTTTAACCTAATGTTATGACAATTTAACCAAGACAACATATCATAAGCATGCCATAGCAGGCCTAATTATCAAACTTCTGTCCAAAATGTACCACAGTTGAGGTTGACGAAATTATTCCCGACACCGTTACAAAGGCATTTGACAGTTAACAACTAATGGCAGCTTTATGAGAAGTCCAAATTTTATCACTGTAATTGTGATCGAGTAAAATAGTCAATGTTGTCATAACAAAGATATCTCAAACATCAACACTGCATTAACAAAATATGACATAATTGACCAAATGACAATTAATTACAACAGTCATAAAGACTCCTTTATGTTCACGACAGCTGTCATGTCAATCTTATGCACCACCCTTCGAATTAAATGTTATCAAAGGTGCACAGAGCAAAGAGCAACACATTGTGGATCAATACTATAGGTGTACATGTAGCGTCTCAGGTCTGTGCTATTACAAAGGGTTTTCTAGGATCTGAATGACTGGATGAAATACACAGAAGGTGTATGTATGTTATTGAGTGTTATTGGCTTTATAGAAGGATGCTCATGAGTAAAACTCCTGTTAGCAGGGAAATAAAGCCTCAACAAGAAGTCAAAATCAAAGGTGGAACATTAACAAGTTGTCTGTGGTCAATTCAGCCACAGATAAGTTTCCTCTCTCCTGTCCTGACGCCACTGTGTTTGTATGTGTTGGCGTCTTTATGTGTCTGAATGTGTATGCGAGAGCTGCTCAAAGCGACGAGTAAGAGAGGACAGTCTTATCCAGCTCTCCAGTGTTGACAGTATTACTAATCCCCTCCACCTGCTCAAACAGCCACCCCAAAAAACACATCCCTCCCCCTCTTCCATGTGCCTGCGCTGGGAGTCCCTGGGGCCAGGCTGCGCCTCTGCCTTCGTCTCCACACCAGTTATCGTCCCTGGCCCGGCTCCGCTCCCCCAACCCCTTCCTGCGCCGCGCACATTAATCGCCGCAAAAACAAATAGTTTTCAAATGTTTGGAAAAGCCCCACTGTTTGCATCAGGGCCTAACAAAATAATTTTTACAAGCTATCCAGTTGTGATTAGGGCTGGGAGAATTGAATTTATGTGGCATTGATAATATTAATATTAGCCTAATTAATTATGTTGTTTGAACTTGCACAGCACTGTGTGTACCTTCTACACAACACTAACCAGCCGGAGCTGGAACCGAGCTCTCAGGCGTCTCTATCTCCCCGGCTCTCCCCCAGTCCATGACTACTGCACACAATTCATCAACTCGTAGATATCTAATCCCCTCTGGCTCTGCTCACTTCCTGAAGTCGAAGAAAGAACTTTACTCTGGTGGCAAGAATTCCCATGAATACTTGATGACTTCTATAGAAAGGAAGACTGTTTCATCTCACTTTGAAAGTGACATTCGCGGAGAGAAAACTGCCCAAACTTTCTATTCATTCACAGCTCCCCATTTGTGAAGGATATTCAGAGGAGAGGACAAAAATAAAATGCAACATCTTATTTTAATGAGTCACTAATTAAGGTAAACAGCAGTACAGTGGGAGCAGCTTTGCGTAAGAGATAGTTTCAGGGATTGAGGACACGAAGTGCCTTCTGTTTTTTTTAGTGGAGAAGACATAAGACCTCAAATAAGCCCTGTGTGAAGACAAAGTCCCCTCCAGTTTGTTTCCTTTAATCAGCAGAGGTCAACATTTCAATGTCCCCTGACCCCGAAACACTGCAGATCCAGCCAATAATGTCTTTGGACTGTGTGCACCGCTGGATGAGCAAGTGTTGATCTGTGCAATTATAGTGACACATACTCACTGACCCATCACACCAGTCATCTGAGCATAAGAAGGGACCACCCAAACCTCCAGAGAGGTTCTCAGACCTGGTTACAGCTCGGATCACACTTCTCTGTGATGGCCTCTTGACCTCTGCTTTGTGGTGACAGGTCAAAGGTTACAGAGGTGGTCATGTGTCTCTTTTAGCCACACAGAGCTCTGTCTCATGCTTGTCTATGTCAGGTCCCCTACAGTTCATTACAAAGGGTAGCTGTTCCCAACACACAGCGCTACTGCAGGCCTGATGTCTGACTTTACAGCAGCTTTAGGGTCTATTCCTGTGCACAAGTGCAGCCGCAGAATTTATATATTTGGCACAATCAAAAAATCTTTTTTACATAAGCACAGAAATCATTGTTGTCCATTTACTTATATATATATGTCAGAAATCTTAGCCATGTGGATTTGTGTTGGATTAGTATTTAAAAACAAATCATAAGTCAATAGACATTTAAATTTCTTCAGCTTTGAGGAATAAACAATGAAAACAAAAGGTAAAATGCACATTTCCCACAATCAAGGAGCCTTCGTCTCCATGATGTACAAAGCATTCCCAGTAAAGTCTGTGTGCTGGGGGCCAGGCCGATGGGTTATCTCCAAGGTGCATCATCTCATCAAAGCATTGGGTTACTGGACGGAGGGCAGCGAGGTGTTGAGTCAGTCATTAACTGAAGTGTCGGCCCAGTCTGGCTGAACGGTAGTCCACTCTGAGCTGGACGAAGGCGTGCAGGAGGTTTCGGTCCAGGTTGGTGAGCTGCTCACCTGAGCAGACCTGCTTTAGGTTGTCAGGGGCGACGACCAGGAGGTTGCAGAGGGCGTGGAGTGTGTCGAAGAGCTGCAGCACCAGAGGGACCTGGAGGACAGACAGAGACACACAGTAGTACACCTTGCAAACCAGATAATCTAACAGGGTTTCTGTAGGTTCCAGCAAGTTAAATTCAAGACTTTTAAAAGATCTTTTTAAGACCATTATACACGCAATTTAAGATCTATTTCACATCCATACTGGCAAAAAAACACATGATGATTTTAGCAAATTCTGCATCAGGGAACATGGTTTGAAACAGTTCACCTGTCTTAATTGTTTTTACATGACTAATCTTTAGCTACCAAGTCCACTAGTTGGGTGTTCTCCAATAAATTCTGACCGGACTGCACATTAGAGATTATTGGTGGCATGTTGGTTTCATCTATATTTCATTTAATTTCTTCATTTACTGTCATAAATGACAAAGAAGCAACAAATCATTTAATTTAAGAGGCTGGAACCAGCAAATGTTTGACATTTTTTCTTGAAAAATGACAGAAACAATTAATCAATCATCAAAATCGCTGGCAATTAATTTTCTATTGATTGACTAATCAACTCAACTGATGTGATTAGTCAATTAATCAATTAGTGGATCAACAACAAATGTATAAAAAAGAATATTTTATTAAATTATTTATCTTTTAAAGTTATTCATCAAATAAAAATGTTAAAAATTTGAAAGCTCCAGGGGCTACTGCAGGACAATGTGCAGCTTTCCTGTGTAATTATACAATATAGGACTGGAACCAACAATTATGTTCATTATCAGTTAATCTGTTGGCCCTTTTCTTGAATAATCCATTAACTGTTTGGCTGAAAAAAGTCATGAAATGGTGGAAAATGTTGTTCACTGTTCCCCAAAGCTCAAGATGACGTCCTCAAATGTCATGTTTTGTCCACAACCCAAAGATATTCAGTTTACTATCACAGGACTAAAGAAACCAGAAAATTTCATCCTGAAATTAGAGTATTTGTACATTCTTTCTTAAAAACTGATTTCTCGATCATCAAAATAATTGGCCATTAATTTAATAGTTGACAGCTAATCAATTAATTGAGTAATCGTCACAGCTCTAGTACAATAATTACCTTTTAGTCTTTTTATAGCTGTTTTCACAAAATAAGCACTTGGACACTTACATTTTAAGCACTGGGAATTCGCAATGACATTTTCTAATAACTGATTAATTAAATATTTGAGAAATCAATCAGTTAGGAATTAATCCTTAGTCAAACTATCAAAGGATCAGGGCATTCAACTGAATTAACCTAAATAATTAATATGATAACAAACATGAATAGAATCTTTGTTATAGGAGCCACGTTTGCCCTGTGACCACTGCATCCTGGACCTCTGCCCCCTCTGCTCACCCTGAAGTCCTTGGCGCACCGTCGGTATTCAGCCACGTCGCAGATGGCCAGCATGCCTCCCATTGAGCTGTAACTGTACTGCTGTAGGTGCTCGTGGATGAGTCGGTGGAAACGCACGCCCAACTCCGTCAGCACTGTGTCCACATTTTTCCCATCCATGGACTTCCGCACGTGCTCCACCTGTCGACTGACGTAGGCACATACCTTGGAGCAGGCCTGCCGGGCGGGGAGACACACAGGGAAACATGGAAAATGTGCTGACAACACAAATGCCAATACCAACTCTGTTAAAAATGTTTGAGGTTATTCTGATAACAAGAGGATGAACAGACGTAAGTGATTTGCAAGTTGCGGATTTGTTTTGTTTTGCATGTGAGCTCAGTGGAGGAGGCCGAGGCCTTGTATCTCTTACTGTAGTGTACTGGATCATGACGTTGTTCTCGTCTTCGGGCCTGAAATCCGTCTTCTTCTGCTCTGTTGCCAAGATGTGCTTCATTTGTCCCACCATGCAGTTTATCGTTCTGTGTGTGGAAGAAAAAAAAACATTGGAAAATGTTTGATAGATCACTCATTGTTCTAGCATGAGTTTTTGTGGTAACACTTTATATTAACCATCATTAATAAATCAAAAAATTAATAATTAATTAGGCTTTAGTTAATAGTTATTTCACTGCTAATAAACAATGAATTTATATTATTATTAATTTGTGTAATACAAAATGATTTATTTATAAATTATATATTGCATCATAGCTAATGAGACATTATCACAGCTACATTATGATTAAATGAACAAACTAACTAATTGTTGCACACATTAGAATATTCTATACACTATATTAAGTATTCGTTAATGATTACCAAATGATTTGGAAACCTTTAAGAAATCATTATCAAGGGAGATGGACCAGATTTGTAAAACACTGTTAATGGTACTAATTAGTTTGTAACCTGTCTATAAACATTATCTGGAAGTTGCAACTGATGATTATAATACCGTAAGTATTTACATCTGTGGACTTACAACAACAACATACTTATTCTAACCCAAAGCATCTTTTCCTAAACCTACTCAAGTAGTTTTCTTTGCCTAAACGCAAGTACGTTTTATTGCCTAAATCTACTCAAATACTTTTTGTGGCTTTATTTTGAAAGTCACCATCATAGCTTGAAGCACAGGGCCTCAGCTAAGCTGCCGAATTTGTTGGGTGTGAGAATGTGTCGTCTATAAACATTATCTGGCTGTAATGTAAAGTTTCAATTGATGTTTATAAAACTTAACAATAGCTTAAGAAATGTTTTATTAAGCATATATAAACATTATTTTAATGTTTTGAACACTAAAATAAAGTTTAACCATCAATTTTTGCAATTCATTAATGATGGTTATTATAAAGTGTTACCGTTTTTGTTTGCACATATAAAACACATCACATGTAAGAGCGACTGACCTGTCAATTCCTGTGTCCAGTTTCACTTCCATCTGCTCAATCACCTCTTTCTTCTTGTGCAGGCACTCTGCCAACTTTGGAGATGAGCTGGAGTCATTTCAAAAAGATAAAATTAGAGGACTCTCATCTAAAAATAACGTGTTGATGAGTAACGATATAAAAATGACATGGAATATATATGATTTCATTCTTTAACCCAGAACTGACCTTATTAGAGGCATGAGCTGGTCATTAAACTGTTTGTCAAACAAGTGGAAGATTGAGTTTGCCTGTTGAACAACATCCAGGAAGTACAGGTTGGCATTCTTGGCATCTGATGAGGGAATTGCTGTGGATCAAAGAGACAAAGAGAATAAGTCCAGACAATAACCAGAAAGGTAGGTGAAAGGATAAATCAATATGATTCACATAATAGAATATGTGCATATGTAAACAACATTCACAGCAATGTTCTGCTTCAGCACCAGACAGTGTGGAGAAAGTAATCAAACTATGGTGACATCAGTGTTGCATTTCTTTGACAGAGAATACACCTTATGAAATGAGCACTGGGAGATGAATACACATGTTTAGTTCCACTGTAGCTGCCTGAAAATGATAAGCTACTTCCTGTATTCAGCCACATTTACAGCAGAATGCAAAGATGTGCCACCGAGGCACAACCTGCTTTGCATCAAGGTAACTTGGATATTTCTCTATTTTTTTGTTTAGTGCCATGAAAACATGTTGGTTGTATAACTGAGTGGTAGCAACAAGCAAGATGTGGCTCGTGACAAATCAGAAATCTATGAACAGTAGTAGGCACATGTAATTTCACCTTTAGTGTATTATTTTAGGGTTAAATGGTCGCTGCCAGACCAATATGCAAATGCAAATTAGTGTGGAACTTCTCAGTTGATTTCCAAGGCCCATTATGAACAAGCACAGACCTAAAACCAATCAGAGCTACATGTGATGTAGTATAGTTGGTAAATTAAACTAAGTAAATCTAGTTTGAAGTATGGCAACAATCATCTTTCTTACCAACAAAAGCTTTAAGTGCAGTTATTTGTTCTTCTTTTAGAAAAATTCTGCCGTCCAGTTGGTTTAATACAGATGTGACAGCAGATTCAACATGAACAGTTCCACATCAGCAGCAGCCATCCTGCTCGCTCAGTGACAAATAAGGTCGTGCTCCTCTGTACAGTCATCATATCAAACCCAGCCCATATGAGATAAGAGGCTGTGTTTGACCTGACCAGATCCAGGATGGGTAGAAATTAGTCGGGATGGAATAGGTGTGTCTGCCAGAGTAAATAAAATGAGCTCGCAGATTTGTCTGGTTCCGAAGCTAGCCACACCCCAAACAATGAATTTCACAGCATGTGTCAAAGGCAAAACAACTGTGGTGACGGCATGTGTTTCAAACACACAATCCATCTTCAAGTTCACATTTTAAGACCAAATAAGTCACAACAGTCATTTTAAGTCAAATATGCACTCAGGTGGTCCTTGACAACTCCTCATATCAGGAAATATAATGTGGCCATGTCATATATGCCAGATATTTGCCTTCTGGTCAGCTGGTAACTACATCACATGAAGTGGGCAAATGAAAAAGCCACTACAGCATCTACTATCTAGAATAGTGAACCATTTGTTTCAAATGCTACTGTTTCTGAAATATTATAACCAGGCTACTAACGACAATAGACAAATAAAAGCTGTGTATATTTATTGCTTCTCAGTTGTCCCCCTTGAGTAACTTGTGTGGTGACTAGAGTATCAACAAACTTGCATGGAGTTGACTGCTGTCATCTACCAATTTATCAACTGTTTGATTAAAAATGTTCCTTTACTAGTTGAAAAAGACTACCTGAATGCACAGTTTTAGTCTCCATGACGTGATTCTAAGGAGGAGATGTAGGCTATGTAAGACAACCCTTTGTGTCCGGTATCCCTCAAACAGTCCCTAATAACAGTGTGGCACCAATCTTTACTCAGTGTGACTGAAGGCACTTTCTCATGTGAAGCATCTTAAACATTTGATCTTCTCCTGTCCCCAGGTGCTACTGTGGATTATGCTGCATTGTTTCAACTTTTTCTGGTACTGATGATACCCTGCCAGCACCTCCTACAACTGAAAAAACATTTTCACAGAAGAAACCACGAGAACCATGGTTCAATTTGATCCAGACTGAGGACACCTCCTTTGGTCAGACCAAGGTTTGGCTTATTGGTCCAGACCATGCGTGGTCTGGGGGGGATTTCACACCTGCAATTTTGGTTTGGATCAAACTGGAAAGTCCAGACAAATGAGGTAAGTGTAAATACACCCTGAGTTTGGATTTATATCCTTAATAGTAAGTCACATCAACAAACAGTAAGTACAGATTACAGTTATAATGAGCTGACATGGATGTACCTGAGAGGCCAATCTCTAGGGCGTAGTCAATGTGCTCCACGCAGAGGTGGTCAACCAGCAGCAGGAAGATGGAGAAGGCATTCTTGGGCAGGTCTGAAGGATCTGAGAGCTGCGTCACCCAAAGACAAAGAAAGGGAACACATTGAACTCCTCTAACCAAGCAGGATTTTCTTCCTAAAACTTCTTTTCTGGAAAATTATTTTTGTAGCCTCACCCTGTGGCATCTCTCAAAGGCGTGACGTGTCTCCTGCAGCAAGTTGACTACTAGCTCTGGGGACAGGAAGGTCTCCCCGTGGGTGTCAATGATAGGGCCGAGGGGGAGGTTGGTGCGCTGTCTGATACGCTCCTTCAGTTCTTGGATACTGTAGAAACACACAGATGCTTTTTACTTTATTTGTTTTCATTTCCTTTACCTTTGCAACAAAAATGACTAAAACAAAATATGTGCACTTTAATTTATGGACTTTTGTATGAATTGTTATGATTTAATCCACATGTACGGCACATAAAAACATAAACATTGTGTACCAGTTGTATGCTGAATGTTTTGAATTGTTCAATAAGGAAAACATATTAAAACTCATGTGGAAAAACTGAGATCTCAAATCTGACCTGCCGGTGCCAATTGGGCGTTTCTGGTGATTCTTGGAGTCATAGTAGCGCTGCAGGATCATGGCACCTCGAGTGCGAAGGTATTCCCTCTCCATGTCAATGTAACTTTCCAGGTATGAGGAGAAGATGCTCTTTATCAGCTTGGACAGGAAAGTGTGCTTGTCTGAACCCAGGTTGAACTCTGTCAGCTTGGTGGCCAAAGCTGTGGTCCTGGAAAACATGTACAAAAAAACAAATGTCAGCATAAAGGTTACTGTGCAGACAGGAAGTGAATAAAAAAATATATGAACAAGTTAAATACCTGGTGTAAAGGTCATAGAGGTTCTTGAGGTACTGTTCAGAATCAGAGTGTCGAGTCTCATCCAGTTTTTCCCTAACATGGGCCTGCAGACAGAAACGCATCAAACGTAACATACATTAACACAAATAAGGCATGAAAAAGTAAAACTAAACAAGTGAGAAGTGATATAAATACCTGTAATTTGTTTTCAAAGATGTTCTGGATGAGTTTGGCCATAACAGTCTCTGGGCTGCTGAAGACCTCCCCCACCTGCTTGTTGACCCTCTGGCAGAGGACTGCAGTGTCCTCGAACACATCATTCCTCAGGTAGGCCCCCTAGGGAAACAAAAAAAAGGGTTAACCAGGAGTCTGCGGATACTACTGGCCAGCAAAAAAGTGGAATATTATGTTTAAGAGAAAAACTTTTTTACACTCACTTCCTGACACTGCTTGATGTAGACATCCACACAGTGCGCATAGCCCTTGTAGAGAAAGACAAAAGTTACTTTTCCACAAGATTATGTCACTGAAGTACAGACTCAACTTTTGAAGACACAGGAAACGTTGGTCCTACTTTACAATAAGACTAGCCTCATCAATGATCTAGAAATGGTTTATAACTAAGTTATTTATACCTGGAATTCTGTCCTGAAGAAGATACTACCCATCCCTTAATTTGACATGTTAATTTGATATTCCAAATAAATCTTTTTTGGCTGTTAAAATATGTGGTTAAATGCTTGTAACTTATTAACAATTATCTGATGAAGCTGACAGCTGTAAATGCTGCTGATGGAGAAGATAAAGTAAGCTCAGTAAACTGTGAGATCTGAGGCTTAACAGAACAGATAAATGTGGGCTCACTATTTGGCAAGCAACAGCTCACTGTTGCACATTTTATCTAATGAGTTGTAACAGCTTAGTAATGATTTATAAAGTGTTTACAACCTCATTAATGACCTCATTCTAAACCATTTATAAAGTCTTTGTGTAGAGTGGTTCTGAACTTGCACGTAGTAACAGTATGTAATGTAGTAAACAAGACTAATGTCAGATTAAATGTGTGGTACAAATCAAAAGTAAAACATCAAGTGTGATTCTTCCAAGTCACCTTGAAATGTAATAGAACCGCTGCCACCTCCCGCATACGTCCAATCTCACCCCTGCGCTGAGCAGCAGTGAACTCCTGGATTAACTGCCGCTCCAGGTCATGGTACTTACCTGCGTAGAAACAAAGAAACACAAACAAAGACACACAAAGTAATATTATCATTTGTAGCTGGCTTCTAATGTATTTGTATGGTGACTAAAGCATATGGCATGTCTTCTACAAACTTACTTGCAATTTTTGCCTTGACATCTGCAAATCTGTCAGAGGAAAAGATAGTTAATCTTCAGAGAGACAATTCTAAACTATACCCTGCTATAAATTATTAAAAAGTAATGTGTGTTTAATTTTGAAAAACATATCATGATACTGAACTAAAATACTTTATTACTATTGAGTGCTCAGCTGAAACAAGTATCCAGAACAGGTAATGTACGTTTTACAAGAATCTGTTCATATCCACACTCGGGACTCAGAAGTGGGCGGGGCTAACTGGTAGTTGCCTGTAACTGGGTTGATCTGAAGATGCTATATTTACTATTTATTAGAGACTATTTACAGAACAGCCTCAGAACTGAGCTTCAGATCAGTGTTTTTAATGACAAGAGTTAGATAAGTATTACAGAATACGTTTAGTTCCATGAAGATCAATGAATAAATTCAAGTGAATCACTTAACACAACCCATGCAGCATTAGCTACCCAATGAGAACTTTTCTTCATTACAAATACAGATATTTACTCTAATAACACTCACACTCCTAATTATAACTACATAATCCATACCTCATACTTGTTTCAGCCGAGTACTCACTCAACTCTAACTTATTTTACGTTTGTGCAAAAACACTGACCTGATCAATTCTGAGTCTGGTCTGAAAATATTTTTTAATAAATAATAAATATAGCAACTTCTTATCAACCCACATCAATTTCAGACTTAAATGATCAAGTTGGGATTAGCCCTGCCCACTTCCGGTTTAAGCCCCACCCATTCCTAGAGCAAATACAGATACAGATCATTGAGTCATTTTAACATATACAGATAATGATGTACTCACTCATCCCTATTTAATACTTGCCATGTCCTGCGTTCAGCTTACACAGTGAGGAATAGTCTACATCACTAATATGCCACCTTCCTCTTGTTTGA
Source organism: Lutjanus campechanus (assembly GCA_027495735.1). Lineage (NCBI taxonomy): Eukaryota > Metazoa > Chordata > Actinopteri > Lutjaniformes > Lutjanidae > Lutjanus > Lutjanus campechanus. The sequence goes on along the minus strand of JAJHUR010004712.1, from coordinate 29,874 downwards.
CAGTGCTCTTGTCTAAAGCTGCCCCCAGGATGCCTGACTCACCTGTCAAATGGCAGCTCCTGGGCAATGAGATGCAGCTTCTGAATGATATCAGCAGCCTCCTTAATCTGGGGGAGAGAGCGAGAGAGACAGAGAGAATCAGGTGAGGCAAAGGAAGAGAGAGAGCACGACTGGAGCATGAGAGGTGGACATCCAGACAGAAAGCTGGCAGGCCGCCGGCAGTGTCTCCACTTGGGGGGATCATCATTTTCGAGCAGCCCTCCTCCACCTCCCCGTGTTGAACAGGGAGCAGATAACAGACAGGCTGCGCTCACCTGGGCATCGGCGGCGGCGGCAGCAGCAGCAGCAGTCCTGACTTAGCAGCACATCCAACTCTTTATTGGCATGCCTTTTCTGAATGGGCTGTAATCCCACAGGAGTCTAAATCGCCTTCAATAATCTGTCCGGCCAGGGATATCTGTCTAAAAAAAGGGGGCCCTGTCGAGAACCCCCCCTCCCCCCCGCCCCTCCTGACACACACACTGGCTGAAAAAGCCCCAGACCTACGAAAGGCCCGCCGTCCGCAACTCCTCTGTTCCCGCAGATGCCTGCCTCAGCTAACATCATTACTCTGCTCCCGTGAGGAGGATCCAGCCTTTCTGCTCGGCGAAGGTTTTCTAAGTATCTGTCCCCCAGCTAAGATTAGCTAAATCCCATGTAAGTAATGTAGCCGTCTCCCTGCAGTCAGGGTTTAGCAGCACTTGTCTCCACGCTGGCGGCCCAGCCCTCCCTTTCAGAAGGATTAGCAAAGCCATCCCCCTTCAGCTATTCACTTGCAGCTTTCCTCTTTCCCCTTCGTCTGGAGGTATGCTCAGGAAAAGGAATCTGGCCAGATATTTCTGCATGCCTCTCCGGAAAACTAGCTCCATCTCCAGCTCTCGTCTCTGGGATTGACCCCCCAGACTCGCTGCTCTGCATCCACTAATGACGCTGCTACTAACAGGAATTAATCTAAAGCATCCCAATCTCTCTGCTGTCGCTTACAAAACTGCAGAATCAAACTTTCGGGGGTCACTTGTCTAACGTCAACATGGCATCTGCGTAGGCAGGAACTAAGTAAAAAGTGTGCATCTCATCTTCCAGCATGCATGTTATCGCCGCCCTTACATGTACCATAATGCCACAAGCTCTTTCCCGCTGTAATGCGACACAAAGCTGAGGACCAACCAAATTCTCGCTCCCAGACAACCTCCTGTAAATGCAATTAGGGTTGACATGAGCATGTTGACATCCATGCTAGTCAATCAGCCGGCTATTGTCAGACAGCAAATGACAGTTTATTAATCCAAATTAGCCGAGGGATCCAACTAAAGGGATAAACTTGACAAATTAATATGGATGGTTTACCTCATAATCCTGTTCATTCTCACCTCCAGCAGTATCACGGCGGGGGTCCTCGTCAATGGTCACACACACACACACACACACACACACAACCCCACTGAAGTGAATGGAAGGAACATAAGCAGCAAACTCACCTTGTCTGGGTTGTTGAAGACATCACTGCGTAGGTCTCCATCCAAGAACTCGTTGAAGTAGGTCATCAGGCGTTGAGCTTCGACGGCCCTCTGCCGGGGCGTGTTCACCCCTTCCAGCTGGTCGCCAAGGTGACAAACCTTGGTTGCCACGTAGCTGATGTGCTCATCGAGCTCCTGGAAATGCTGAAAGGCCACCTGAATTTACGGAGAACAGATGGGATGTAAAGTAAAGCAATTTTGTAATGTGATGAACACAAAAGGCAGATGCTATTTGCACCCTAGCATGGCAGAGACATGTGCCCAAGTGTCTGTAGCCAACAATGCTATTTACACCCAGGGTGTAAATAGTCAATGTGCCTAATTACACATGCACCCAACCAAGTAGTTTTGTTTCCTAAACCTAAGAAAACAGCGAATGAAAACTAAAATAAAAAAATCAGGTACCACAGACATGTAATTGCACACTACTGCCAAATCTCCTTCATCCAGACTCAACCCCCACTCTGCTGCAGGAAAGCCTTGAGGTTAACCTATTAATACACCACAACCTCTCACTTTTCGTGGTTTTGTTGGTCTTTATAGTTAAAATGAGTGCGCAAAATAGCTGCCATGTGGCTATTTGTGCCAGGGTGCAGTACTGTAGACACTCTAATTTCAAGATAAGCAAAAAACACTTGACCATACAACTCACCTGGTTGCTTCTCTGCAAGTCTTGCACTTTGTGGGCAAATTCCTTGGCCTCACGATGACACTGATGCTCAAGCTTCTCCACCCGCCGCTGGATCTTCTCATCCAACTGCTTCAGCTCTTCTATGTGGTTCTCAAATTCTTCCAACAGCCTGTCACAAAAGAAAGAAAGAATATAGATCAACAGAACAACACGTAAAATACACAAAAAATAAATGCTCTTCCTCTAGAGGAGTAATTGGGCACCACAAGGTTAAATCTGTCCCACTGACCTCACAGTTCTAGCTATAGTTAGTTACAGAATAGTGCCGGATGTTTAATTCCTGGGTCCCCAGACTTAAGAAGCTCTGAAAACTAGCAACTTCGTCAGCTGCATTTTAAGTGCCATCAGGACTGCCGAGCAAATGTTCTAAGTCAGCACCACATTTCACAGAGTAGGAAACATCCCAAAATGATGAGTGTATAATCTCTTGACTAATTCCCTCAGCACTGGCTACAGCTTAAAGACATCTCCCATCCCTTCCCAATAGACACTCATTCCCTGGCTGGTGACTCACAGTATGGTGGCCTCCACAGATATGTTGTCTCTGACTCCTCGCTAAGAGCTTCCGAGGAGGTGGTGGCAACAGTTTTGTGGAGGAAGTAGATAAGGCAGGATGGATCCACAGTACAGTTAAACTGTTGTGGCATTTTTGCTTACGAGAAATAACTTGGTCCCCAAGTGTAAACAACATAACAACAAGCAGTGAAATAAATACCATTAAAAAAATCTTAAGCATAGATATCTCCTGTTTTTCTTCAACACACCCATCAAAAACACTAAATTAGCATAGGAGAGACCAAGATGAGCTTTAGTAAGTGCAGGAGAACTAACTCATTTTTACTTTAGTACCAATCTGATTTTGGCAGCTGTAAATAAATAAATCTTACATGACTTTCAGCTTAAAATGTTAAAAATCCTTTTTTTGGGCTCTTAACCCCTGTAAAGTTGACAGGAAGTACAGACAATGGTTTGAGATAAAGGGGGAAACAGTCAAAAAAAGAAGAAAGGTCCAAGGCAAAAAGCCTTTATTCAGACAGCTATTTCATGATGAAATTCTTAAAACATAGACAGTGTTTTTAGATGTCACACCCTGAAGAGGGCTGTTTGTGCCACTATGATGAATCATGAAGCAGCCATCTGACAAAAAGGGTTTTTGAAGTTTTTGCCTTAAGAGAGCCTTGGACTTTTCTTCTTATTTGAACTTTTGTGTTCCCAACCAAAGTGCACCTTCATTGCACTTGTTTGAACTTCCAAGCACACCAGACCTTTTCTTATTTTTAAAATTAAAAGGGAGGCCTGTGGGAAAGAGCATAACAAAATGCCAACTGATATAGGTATTTTCTGATTTATTAGCATTACTTGACATGATAAGAGGTAGAATATCTCAATGTCAAGATCTGATCAACTTCAGTGAAAATGTGAAAGGATGACATGCAAACTGTGAGTAGGCCAGGAAGACAGTATGAAGTCATACTATGAGAGGGCATCACCATAAAGAGGATCAGCTGTGTTACACTGTCAGCAGACATGAGTGAATAAGCAGCATTGCCTCTTTATAAAGCTATATTAGTTGCAATTAAATAGAAATCAGCATTGTCACTGTCATATTAGCATTCAAATTAAATCTACATGCAAGAAAATGAAGCTCAATGAAAACAAGGGCATTTTATATGGCATAATAACTGTCTGTCTATTCTGATATCATCATCATGAGTTCAATGTTTTTTTTCAAACCGTAAATGAAATTTGTGATGCAGAAAATGATTCCCACTAATTATGAGGCATTTTGCAATCATAATAAGTGCAATATGATTATTTGTTTACCATATCTTACAGCCCTTGAACCAGGTGACACATTAGTAAAGATATTATCAACAAAGTCAAGGTTAAAACCTGGAGTATGACATTCTACTGATTTACACATTTATGTTAAGAGGGGGGGGGGGTGTGTGCAGTAAACGTGAACAGTACCTTTTGGGGTCAAATGCCTCAGCTCCTCCTTTGGAGCCTCCTCCAGGTGTCCTCCATGCCAACCTTTCAATGTACTCATCTGCATCAAAGGGCTCCTGAGGGGGATGGGAAGCCATGAGTGTACATCACTTAAAACATCAGCAACACACCAGCTATTAACCAGAGGTATTACGAGAACAGACTTACTAAACGAATGACACCCTGCTAAGGCACTGCACTGCCTTTGTGTTGACTTTACTGCACTCTAACAATCAATAACATTAACATTTCCCTGAATAACTATATTTATCCTGTATCCTGTCTATCTTACGACAAACACAAAAACCACCCCAGCTGTGTGAGACTATTCTCTGTTATACACTGACTATGGATAAGGACAGTACCGTTAATCTACCGTTAATGATAGTTAGCAGCCCAGCTAGCCTGACAGCTAACTCCGGAGCAGCAGTCATTTTACCTCGAACAGCTGAGCAGTCGTCGCCATGTTCAGGACTCAGCTGGCGGCGCAGTGAAGTGAAATTTAAAGGAAGGAGGTCGGAGTCGGCAATACCGCCGACTTCCACATGGATTTGCAGATTTGGTACAGTTTTGCCCTTTGTTGACAGCTAGCTGGTTAGCACTCAGCTTCCTGTATGGGTGGAGAAGGGTGGGGATTGCTGCTTGCAACTGCGCAAGCGCACGTGTCAGCTGATTGATGGTGGTTGTCACATGACACAGCAGCAGGAAGTGAGTTGCTGCGTTTGTAAAATTCATACAGTGAGGAATATTTGGATTTTACAACCTACACGATACGATGCGAATACTAATATTTTAGTGACACAATCGTCTGTTATAACTAAGAGCCTCAGTGCAGCCGGACATGAGTTTACGTGCTTTGTGGATTATTTCTCTCGAGAAGGGAGAAAATGTGTCAATACGCTTTTCAAGGTATGTATTTTAGTTGTGATACCTCTCATATTCCACTTCACATATATCATAAATATTGATTATTCTGGCCAAAGTCTAGCTGCATAAACGCGGTTGCAAGTTTTCAAGCCAAGAGTCTCTTTTTACTGTCTTTTACAAAGGTTGTGAACAGCACATAAAAATTTAAATCTTGAAACAATAAAAAAAAAGTCATAAAAACTGTGTAAGGGCTTGTGTTGCCTGTAGAGTATGTATGTAAATTATGAAATTACAAATTGTGCGTTTAGTATGTTATTTATTTTCCTCTCCTCACTTGCCTGAATGTATGAATTTCGCATTTTTTTCTAATTTAATTGTGATTATTTTGACTGATAAATTTTAATATGTTGCAGTTATTTGCCATATTTGCGATATTAGAGGGAATGACAATTTTTACATCATTACTAATATTTTAATTGTAAAACATATTAAAACAATTACAGTGTTTTTTGTTTCATTTTTTAAGTTTTTTTTTTTTTTGCAAGGATCTGTAAGAAACAAAGATGATTTCTTAAGTCTGTAGAATATTATGTTCAGGTCACAACATCTCTGCAGCATGACAGTATTTAATTCAAAATGGTATTTCGACATTTATTTCACCTTTAACAAATATTGTGCCTCCTATGTTTTGAAAAGTGTTGTAGGCCATAATGTGATTTCAGTAAAATTTTGATTAATTGTTTGGTCCTCATTCCACTTCCTGTTTACATTAGTGTAAAAAATGGTAGTGTGCACTAATTTTTTAACATCTGTGCAGTCACACTGCTTCTAATATTAAGTGTTTATCTCATGTTTCCCCCCCACAGGAGGTTTGCTACTGTGGAGCACCGTGCAAAGGTCCTGGCAGGTTCCACATATGTAGCCATCCCAGAAGAAAACACAGTGCTGAAGCTCCTACTCACTGAACTGGGCCTTTCAGATCCAGATAAGTCCTATGTAGCTCTCAGAGATGATTGCCTTCACCGTCAGCGATCACCAGCCCTGGAGCTGCACGTGGATGGGCCTGAAAAGGGAATACTTTGGCCAGTGTTGGCCATCTCACAAGGGCCTCTCATCCTAGCCTGCCTGCCTTTAGTGGATGCCCCAGCTGAGCCACGGCCACCTCTTGCCAATTTGCTGTCTGTCTCCCAGGGCCTCACGCTCCTGGCAGGTCTGCAGACGTTTCTCATGGGCTCTGGGAGTAAGCCTGACAGTGAGGGGCTGGCCTCTCGCCTGGCGATGCTGCCCTCTGTATTCCTGCAGGTTTGTCCACTTGGCTCACCCCTGGATGTGCCACTCCTGGGGACACCTGCTGTACCCACAATGCCCACCCCCGCTGGGAACCAGAAGCAGCCAGCCTGGAAGACGGGGCTGCACCGTGGTCGAGCTGTGGTGAACGTAGCACTGACTGAAACAGTACGCTCCATGCAGTATGGTAACCGGAGCAGACAGGACCTGTGGGATGTTTACGGTGTTGTGACGTGCAAAGTAAGTGCATGATGTGAGGGAAAGCAAATAACATTGTAACCTTTTTGCAAGTTTCTATTATTTTTCCTCATTCTACATCTGTGTCAACAGTGTGAAGTGGAAGGCGTGCTCCCAAATGTGACAGTGACCCTCACGCTGCCACCAAATGGTTCTCCGCTTCAGGACATCCTGGTCCATCCCTGTGTCACCTCACTGGACTCCAGTATCCTGACTGCCACCAGTGTAGATAACTATGATGGCTCAGCTTTCTCTGGGCCATACAAGTTCCCCTTCTCTCCTCCTCTGGAGCCTTTCAGGCTTTGCAGCTATACATCTCAGGTATGAAACATACATTCTAACACACTCCTAAACCCACACATTAATGTTAATGTCTCAAATTATTCCTTGTCATCAGGTCCCTGTTCCCCCAATCCTTGGTTCATATCAGCTGAAAGAAGAAGAGAACCAGCTGCGTGTGTCAGTAACCCTCAAACTTCACGAGAGTGTGAAGAACAGCTTCGAGTACTGTGAAGCACACCTGCCATTCTTTAACAGGTAAGCAGCCAGGGCTCAAAATTGGCATCAGCCACAAACTAAATTGTGGTAAAATATGGAAGTGGCTGGTAGATTTGCTTCTCTCGTAAGCCAAAAAAAAAAAAAAAGTTCTCTATTGAGTGCCTGGTTAAATTTGAACATTCTTTGACTGGTGTACAAAAAGTTTTTTTTTTTTGTTACCTAGCTAACACAGAAAATTAACGTGGCAGTGTGCTTAGCACTTTCGTCCCACAGCAAGAAGGTCCTGGGTTCTAATCCTGGGTCAGACACGCCCTTACTGTGTGGGTTTCCTCCTGGTCCTCTGGTTTTCCAGTTCTAGTTACCACACTAGTGATGTATTATTCATTTTATCTCTTGCTGGAAATATTTTCTTCCATAAATGCATAACTGTTTTATTGTCTCTTCCACTGACCTTTGCAAAATGGAACCAACCCCTCATGCATCCTTGTTTAAACTGCAGAGGGTCTTTTTGGAAAACACCTGCACTGTTTTCACTACAGTGCATTAGACAACTTGCCTTAGCTGAATTAATGAGTCTTCCAATGACCAAGAAACCTAATAACTTAATCTACAAGTCTCAAATGCTACTCCATCATATGAACAGTAGTCAGGTCACACAATTTGCAGAAATGTCCCAGAAATGTTGCACTAAAACCCATAAAAACATCTACTTTTTTAGAGAAGACTATTTTGTTGGCTTTTTTAAAAAAAAAGAAAGATCAAATCTAGACATTTCTCTTGTATGAAATATTATTCTTAATTCTTATTCTTAATCTTATTAGTTACCTCTGTGTTGATATCTTCTATTAAAACACTGATTTAAGTGTTTGAACCCATTAAAATCTCCCATGTGTGCTCTGTGTCTTGTGCAGGGATCAGATGGGTCTTGTTGATGTGAAGGTGAGCGCTGGACAACTCGATGTCTTCAAGGAGAAGAACCTGTTGGTCTGGGGTTTGGGTAGGCACTGTGCTCCTGAGCATCCATGTAAAATAAACACTTTTACTGCAGCTGTATATTTCAGAAAGAAACTGATGAGTAGTTTCCCTCTCATTGACATGTAGGACAAAAGTTCCCTAAATCTCGTGAGGTCACAATGGAAGGCAAGATCAGCTTTTCTGGCCCGACACCAGGACCTACTGACCCGCTCTGCACAGAACTCACAGCCTACATCAAAGTAAGTAACTATAAATGTTGTTATTAATTTTAGAACAGGATCAGAAAATGTATGATTCATGTTACATGAGCTAGTTAGTTCAGCATGTTACAGGTAATTTCTCACAGGTCAAATGAACAAGAAGTTCTTACACAGTATGGAATTTGATAGTATGGAAAAATATTTGTTTTGTTATTTCCAGACTGTTGCCCTGTTCTGCCATCCAAAATATAAAATTCAGAATTTCTAAAAATAAATTGAACTTGCACTTGAAGCTGGTGTAGCCAAAATTGATTTACCACTGTGTGAGAGAGCAGAGACCAAAGTAAGCTTGACATCGTCAAATGCAAGGCAAAAAGTACCTTAAGTACCTTAGAACTGTACCAATTCTGAACACTCCGTACCAATTTAGTTTGATGTAGGAGCTTTGTTTTTTTACAGCAAAATCCACTGGAGCTACCTTTTTCTGCAGTATAATCTACAGGAATTGATGAAGCTGCTCACAGCCAGGTCTGTGGGTTATCTTGAGTAACCAGGTCATGATTTCTGTAAACTAATCTATTTTTTGGCACTTTGAGCACCACAAGCCAAGTGCCATCTAGTTCCATTTTATTCACGAGAAAGCAGATATCTCTACTGAACTGTCACATAAAGCTTGTCATTTAGCTTGACACATTTATGAGTAATGCAATGATGTAGTTATAAGAAAAGTCAACAGGCTACCTTTTCTATGCAAGGAAACCGAACCTTTATTGCTACATTGTTTCCAAGGACACAGTGAATAAACAAGACTGGAGGGGGGGAGATATGGTCTCAAAAATCTACTGAGAAATTTGGATATTTGAGTCTGAAAAAGTAAAAAATTATGAAATGAAAATTATTTGTGTATAATCATGAGGTTGTAAAGTGATAAACACTTGCACTGTTCTCTCCTCAGTTGTATTTCAAAGTGCCTGACATGACGCTCTCTGGGTGCTGTGTGGACCAGCATTCAGTGCAGGTTTATTCCTCTGCCAAACCACGGATTGTAACATGTAAGCTCACAACAGTTTTTGTATCCAAATATTTTCTATAACGCACATTTTCTGCAAACTAAAAAATGTTCTGTCTGACTTATTTTCAGCCCGAGAGCTTCTATCCAAAGAGTATTTCATATGGAATTCAACAGGAACGGCTCCAGTATCCTCCGGACAGATGATGCTGTAGTGTGGATGTATTGTGGAGTTTCACATTCACTTCACTGTAACAGAACCATCAAGCATAAACAGTGATCCAGACCGGATATTTGACCCCATAAAATGTATTTGTTACCATCCTGTTGTTACTGTGGAGCTCACAAATAATCAAAAAATGTAAATAGCAGTGAAAATAATTTGTAGATTTTATATGTAATTTTGCTTTCACTCAGCTAACTTTGACTGGCAGAAGTATTGATTTTGTTGATGGACGGATACTTTAAAAAAATACCTGCTTCCCCTTTAGTCCAACTTTTTATGCCCCAACCCTCACCCTCCCTCAGATTTATCCCATTGCAGACACAAGGGCCACCCCTAGCTCTGACAGTCCCACTTCAGTGACTCTCCATCAGCCGGATAATTAGCAGCTGGGGCCTTGTCATCAGCTGTTGTGGGCCTGGAGGAGAGGGGCGGCCAGGCTGTGAAAGGCCCAGGCTGCTCTGGCCAGTGTCTTGGCTACAAAAGGCTCCTCTTTTAGAGCTGGCAGGAGTCCTTTCTGCCCCCTCTCCACCGATCACCCCCCCCACACCCCCACACCCCTCTTTTTGACCCCGTCCCCGCCCTGTCAACTAGTGGCTAGTTCAAACACACAACCTCTCCAAGCAGACTGTGATTGAGCGCTGACCCTCTGGCCCTCTGAGGCTTTAAAGCAGCCGGTCCCATTCAGAGAACAGGAGCTGCCTAATTGGTGAAAAAGTCACAAGGATGGAAGTGCTCAGGTCGCCTCTTGATGTTCCATAGGTGCTTTAACTTAATTAAGGAAGAACGTTAAAGTTAATGATTTTGATGTTTATTGTTGTAACACAAGCGTCTGGGTAGATTTCCATTTATAATCAATACTTAATTATTACAAAGAAAATATTAAAGCGAGGTTTTTACACTCTTAGAAAAAGGGGTTACAAAAAGGTTCCTCCTGAAGGTCTGAGGTTCTACCCTGAAACGTTTGCTTCTGAAGAAGAGACGAAGGGTTCTGTTAAGAACCCTTTTCAATTCATTGAGCCATTTTTGGAAGAAAGTGTTCTTTGAAGAACCTTTTCATCAAGGGCTTGTTGAAGGTTCTTTGTACCATAATAGAATACCCTTTGTGGGTTCTAGATAAAACCATTGGAATAAAAAAGTTCTCAGTAGAACCCACTGGGTGAGTTCTAGATTAAACCCTTGGGAATATAATAAGGTTCTCAGTAGAACCCCCTGGGTGGTTGTAAATAAATCCTTGAACTATAATAAGGTTTTTGGTAGAACCTCCTTGGTGGGTTCTAGATAAAACCCTTGAAACATCATAAGTTTCTTAGTAGAACCGCCTGGGTGGGTTCTCAATGACACCTTTGAGCGCCATCTGGTTTGGAATAATTAATCCATAGAAGGGTTCTCTGTAGAACCTCTCATGGGGATGTGGGGCTCTGGGTGAAACCTTTTACAGGTGGTAATCTTTTATGTTGGGTTCTAGGTAGAACTCTCTGAAAGGGTTTGAAGAGGAACCTTTATAAAATGCTCTACCCAGAACCGAAAATGGTTCTCCTATGGGAGCAAGCTGAAGAGCCCTAAATGGTTCTAGTTAGCACCCTTCTTTCTAAGACTGTGGTTCCTTGTTCCTCAGTGTTTACCTGAACTTTGGTGGGTTTCACACTACCTCTGTTACGTTTCTACCATTGAAGCTCTCGGCGCCTCCGAGTGCATTAAGTTGAGTGAATAACCAGCCGATGAAGGGTTAAATCAGAGGAGATTGTGCCCCACTCCTCCACAGCAGCCAGACTCCTCTGAGTGCCCTCATTGTCTGCTGTTGGCCTCTTGTGCCCCTTGCTGGTCCAAATGCTACATTCTCACGTGGATTTCCACTCAGAAGGCTGACCATGACCAATCCTCTGTCAATTGGAACCAATTGCTCACACGGCATCCTTCACCTTCTTTTTATGTAGCAGTACGGAGTGGCAGACACCGAGACCTCTCGGCTCTCCCCCTCCACCATGATTTGGCTTTAAGGCCCAGTGTGTGTGGCTAGCGAACTGGAAAAGGAGAAGTTTTTTTGAGGAGTTGGGCCACTCTAAATCTCCTCAGTATCCCAATATGTGGTCAGTCTGGCTCCTCCAGTCTGCAGTCAGTGGCCTCTCACTGGCAGACTTTGCTTTGTTGATTGAATGGCTCGCTAAGTAGATGGACTCGTTTTAATGTTCTGCTCTGCTCCAGTGCCTTCAGCTCATACCTTTGAGCCTTTGATTATATTGTGTTTTTCAGAATCATTACTCATTTATTTATTTCAGCATTGTTTACACCTATATGTGTACACACTTTCAGGAAAGGGGTTAACACTTTTGTACAATAATCATCAAAATAAAACTCACATAAGCCAAAATAAATTTGTGTATAGTAAAGCAACAGTGTGGATTGTCATAAATCATCAGGGGGTGAAAGAGTACTTAAAATCTGTACTCAAGTAGAAGTACTGTTACATTACTGAAATATTACTCAGCTACAAGTATAGCTACTGGTGTTAAAAAATACTTAAGTAAGTACAAAAATGTAGATGAAAGGAGAGATACAGCACGTCTTTAAAAAGTGTAAAATCCTATAAGCTGAATTTTAGGTAACATTACTTTTTTTTTTATTAAATACAATCTTGTTCTTTTTTCATTAGCCTAATGAGCTAAGTTAACATTAATTCTGGAGGAAAGAGCATCACGTAAAACTTTGAAAACCTGTAAACTAAATGCATATATAATTGGTCAATTAAGACTTAACACAGGTGCAAATATATATCTCAGAAGACATTTAATGAAAGATTTGGATCCACTCTAAAATAAACAAAACAATGCTTAATGGAAATTTCTCTCAGATTTCATGATTAACTTTGTTACCTGCTGGCATTAAGGTCAGTTCGTTCATACAGCAAGTTAAGTCTTTACTTGTTTTAGCTCTTTAGCATCACAGGTTAATACTGCACTGAGCAGAAATAAACATTTAACAACCATTTCTGTGAAACAGGTCTTAAATTGCATTAATAATGGTCTTAAAACATCTTAAATTTAACTTGTTCAAACCTGCAGAAACCCAGTGAATATTAATTCTAATTGTCGGTCTACTCAGTAGTGAATAATGATTTTAAAACCTGTGAAGTAAATTGCATAGTGTATTACATAATCAAGTGAGAGTAAAATTACAGACTTCAAAATCATAAATGTGCCCAAAAATGACTAAGTTACAGTGATGTGAGTAGTTTGTAATTTGTTACATCCACCTCTGTCAGTCATGTTAAAATAGCCTCAAGTGCCCAAAACGATCTTTCATACCAAAAGGTTTAACGTACCAAAATATTTACGACACTATTATAAACTGCTCTGTTACCTAGTTCACTGTGGGAGTTTACCTCTCTGTGTCCTTCAGCCCAATAATGACACCCAGTGGTAGAGTACAATAAAGTTCATGTAAGACTCTTTTAATGCTCATTTCTTCTATTGAGATAGTTCTACTCAACCACTGCCAGCTAATCTTTGTTGATTTAATTCCTGTCCAGCCCCCTGCTGCGAGACCTGATCCCAGCAATGTTCATCTAACGCAGCGTGCCTGAGGACCAGGCTTTTCTTTTTTTTTTTTCTTTATCGGCCGCTGTGGCCTCAGGTGTTTGGTAGGAGTCCAGTTCCTCTCAGCCTCTCTAAACCCGCTAAGAGCCGGCCTCAGGGAGACCACTTGAATAATGATGGTGCAATTAGCACTTTCCTGTTTTCAGTCTAATTATTCTTCAAGAGCCACAGATCTTTTCAAATAAGGGGATATCTTTGGATACTGGAGGATTCTTTTGTACTAACCTCTGAACCAAACGCTCAGATGCTTCAAAGCTGGATGATTTGAATTCCGGTTCTTTGAACTAAATATAAAAAGTATTTTTGTATGTCTGATATCAATATTATGGGAACGCTAAATGAGCCTCAGACCAAGCAGCAAGTTTTCTCAGTTTTGTGCATCACTTTCACCTGTAGAGGGCACCATAAACTCAGCCATGCAGGGAACATCTCCGGAACATCAAGAGTTTTGTTTTTATTGCCGGCTGACTAAGTATTATTAGTGCAGCTTATGGTCCCAGATCCCTCCTGCTCCTCTAATCGTTCCTGTCTGACAGCTTCTGGCAGACTCAGGCCCCATCCAACCATCCTTCTGTGGCTTAACCCTGTCCTCAACACTCACTATTTCTCTTTCAGGTATCCATGAGGAGTTTTTGTCTAAAAACTGTCCCCTGTGTCCACTTTGTTGAGCTCGAACTCTCTGGATTCCCTCTTCTCCTCTGCACAGGAGCTGTTTGTCTGGCTGGTTACTCTGTCTTTCTTCACAGAGATGAGGCAGAGATTTTGTGTCCAGGAGGCAGCTGGGGTCCAGACTTTCTCCTGTGGTCTCGTCCCAGAAGATGTCCCTCTCTGTGGGCCTCCTCACTAGTTTCAGCCTGTGGATCCCGTCTGTGTTTGTACCTCCAACGAAAAATAAAAATAAATGACCAATCAAACAGCAGACAACATTCAAATTGATTTTATAAAGAGGTTTTCTTGTTGAAATAATAATTTGCTGTCGTACCATTAACTGTGTAGACGGTAACCTTATGTCTTCTCTGCTCTCTGGATTGTCGGAGGTGAGCTCGCCGACGTCGATGAGCCTGTTGACTGAGAGCTGTCTGGGCCTCCAGGAATCCTCCCTACAAACACCGCAGAGCGATAAGAAACCTGTTGCGGAAAGTAACTAAGTACATTGATCTCTGCACTGTATTCATGTACAACTTTGAGGTTCTTGTATTCTGCTCGAACATTTTAATTTTATGATACTTTATACTTTTACATTTTATAGGGAAATACAGTACTTCTCTTTAGACTATGTTTATTTGAAAGCTGTAGTTACTTGCTTTTTTTTTTTTTTTTAGATTTATCTGAAAATGTAAATAAAATCCAATACATTGCGTCAGATTAAACCAGTTGTTCCCAGGCTCACTGGATTGTGTCCCCTTACAAAAAAAGCAGTGTCTAGTTGTTCTTTGTCAGGGTTCAGATGTCAATGACTTTTTAGTAGTTTATCAAAATAGAGGTTTCTCTAATCTGTCACCAAAGTAAAGAGAAGTGAGAGAATAATTCAAAAACGAAAACAGATTAATATCAGGATCTTGCTTTTTTCTACATTTTCGGGCACAATAAAGGGACAGTGATTCTGGAGAAACACAGTTGATATTTGAGTCTCATTCTCCGTTCGTCAAACACTGACTTTTTTGGAATGAGACTCAACAATCAACTATCTTACTACCCTGTGATCGGTCAAAGTCTCCCATCACACACTAGATGTTCTAAAGCCTGAAGACAGAACCAAGAGGAGGAGCAGAAGTCTAATTCTCTCTTAGACCAGTTGAATTACATTATGCTTAAAAGGTTATTATGGAACTTTTGTCCAGTTAGGCCAAAAATGAGCCAACCTCAGTTTTAAGCAAAGAATCTGACCACTTAGTCCACTGATGCATGAAATATATTTACACATATATTACAATGCATATTTTATGTGCTTTATGGGACTTGTAGTTAACATATTTTCCTGTGGACAGGCATGAATTTAAAGGACACCATTCTACACATTGATTAATGAGACTGTTAAGAAGATGCTTTTCTTTGTATCTATGAATGTGTATCTAACAGTGGGGGCTTTTCTGTTCCCTGTACCCTGAAAATAGATCCCATTAAGGGCCAGTCATGGCTGCAGACCACCCTACTTTCCACACCACCGATACTTTAATCAGATCCATTGGGACAGGAAGGCCTCACACTCACAGCTCTCTTCTTTCCACCCCATCTTCCCCCTCCATCGCTCTTAAGCACTGCTGCACACTGTAATTTCCCCTCAATATAAAAATGTATGATCTGAATTATTGATGTTATAGATGCACTTCAGCGCTTCCATACTTTGTCAGGATGATTTACCTGAATCATTCTGCCGGTGCCAGAGTGTCCTGTCTGGCCGGTTGTAGAACACCGATGGACACCCCCATCTCTGCTGTCCCTCCCCTACAACAAACATCAAATTCATTATCGGGTTTTGACATGGCATAAGGTTAGTGATGCTGTGACAGTCAGCTGTGACTTTTTTCTCCTTTTTTTCTTCCATTACCATGGCAATTTGATTGGCAGTGCTTGTGTGGCCAATTTGAAGGGCCAGTGGTTGCAGTGCCTGAGGAGAGATAATGATGGGATGTCTGGGTAAAAATCACAACCAGTCAGAAACAATAATGCAAAATTATGTCTGCCAGAATCCCAGAACAGGATTGAACAGATGAGAAACTTCTCAAATGAATCAGCCGACAAGAATACCCTGTTATAGTTCATAAAACTATATCAGGCAGCTGATTTTGCTGCGCTAACCTGGGGTCTTCGGGGTGGATGGGAGCGAATGATGCTTGAAATGTTGCTTGGGAGGTTTCCTGCAAAGCACGGTTCTTACAGCACACACATGCACACACTGTCAAAATCAGTATGACAACACAGAGTGGTCTTTAAAAACTAAAAAAGCCTGAGAGGGAATGAAAAATTAGAGAGTTACTGACCTGAGAGTGTGGACAGAGTTATTTCCTGTTTCAGTGGAGGTAGGGTTGTCTTCCTCTGTCCCAGAGTTCCTGACGGTGGCTGCTCCACAGTGACTGGCAGAGCAGGGAGCGTCCACTGGGGTCTGGGCTGTGCCTCTTCTTGCCGGCTGTTACATGGAGCTACTTTACGCAGCCTGGGTCTGGAGCCTGTGGAACCCATTTTCCCACTCCCTGTCCTTAAGCAGGCTGACAAGATGAAATGCTAAATTCAGTAACACTTTACAGTAAGGATGCAAATCATATACGTAAGTAAACAGATGCATGATGTTTAGTGGTTTATTGCATGAATTAATGCAGGATGTATCATGAAATCCTGTTGATCACCACTGCAAATGATCAAGTCACTATATAGTCACATTTCAAATCAAAGTACTTAGAACTTAGTCCCAGGAACTACTTTTCAAGGAACTAAATCTGTTTCCACTGCAAGAACTTTCCTCGGGGACCAGGAACATTTGGTGGAACTCTGTGTCTTTCCACTGCAGGGACCAGGAATAAATTCTGGTCACTGCTCAAGGGATAGTGCTTTTTCCAAAAGTACAGGAACTTAGCGGGTGGGGCTTGCAGCACTGCACATTTCTGATTGGCTGAATACTTGCAGCATTTTATTTCAGACACCATTTTTAAGTATCTGCATGTGTAAACCAATTTGTTTCTTTGTTCGTTGTGCTTTGGCACATCAACATGGAAATACAGAAGAAATCATATGACAGATGAACTGAAGATGAAGTCCAGGTCTTATCGAGCTTTTATGCTGTGGACAAAATCTTTTCTTTATATGGTGTCATTGGCAGGACCTTTTTATACGTCTTTAGACTACATTTCCACCATAGTTTACAGTCCCACTAGGACTGAGCAAATTAGTCTGCTGACAGAAAATCCCAGAAAAAAAGTTCATGAATCCCATGCCTGCCAAAGACTGCTCAGGAATTACTGTACAACGCATTAAAGCTACCAAATATCACGATGTTAAAAGCTGTTTCCTGACTTTCATTCTGTGCTGTTTGCCGCAATATCTTATGCCAGTAGTTCCCAAACTTTTTGCCTCCTTCAGAGGCTGAAAAAAGTTCAGCTTTCCCACCCCACAATTATTATCAATCATTAACAATAAATGGGGAAGCAACTGCTAAAAAAGGATTCAGAAGTTGAATTTTAATGAAATAAAGGTCAGCGTGATAGCATCAGCAAACACTTGTTTGTTTATTTCCCATACATAATTCATATTCATTCAACTTTGTTTCACTCCTTATTTCTCCCCTGGTCATCCATGCCTGAGCTAATCACATAGAGTCTTGAGAATGATTTGATCATTTATTAATGGTGAGGAATAGGATTTAATCATACATTCTGCGTTAATTCATGCATTAAACCAGTATGAATCATGCATTAGTTACGAATTATTTAAATATATTATTGTGAAGTGTTAACACAAATTCTACTCTAGTATAAGGAAGATACAAAAAGTTTCAAAGTTAGAGCATTTTTCTTAAAGTTCAGCCTTAATTACAATAACTGATCTCACCTTTTTTTCTCACCTTCTCATCAATCCCATGGTCCTGTCTCTGTAGGTCCACTGAATTTAATGACGTTTCTCATGTATGTTGCTTCCCCTTTGGTCCCTCCTATAAAAACTGTTAGTTGCAAAATAACTTCACCTTTAACATTGACTCTCCGACTTGCTGCATTTGTTCCAGTTCCTCTCAAACAGACCTTCACATCTCTCCCGCTGGTGAACTTAACGTTTGTCCTGAAGCGTGTCTCTCTGACGCCAAAGTAATGCAACAAACACTTTTTTTAGTGGTTAAAAGAGTAGGTGTGTACTTCATCCCTGCCTTCATACTTTGTATTTCTCATTATAATGAGCAGGGTTTCTATGGCAACTCTCCCCACAGGTTACTTTGTAACTCAAAAGTTAATGCTTGAAAGAACCTGTTATTTCTCTGCACCCCATCCATATTGGAAAGCCCAGAGGGGTGAGAAGAGAGATGGGTTCTTTGGGAAATTGTTAACTGACTGAAAAATGTGACTTCATGAGTGCTCAGAAAACCACAGGGGGAAAACAAACTCTGTTACAAAGGTGGGTCATATCGAGCATGTCAGTTAGTAGTTTTATCAGCCCCTCACGTAGCCCACTGTACATATCATCACTGCTGGTTGGCTTTAAAATGTGACCTCTGTTCTTTGTTGGTGCAGTTGTAGCCTGTGTGTTTGATACAAATTGTTTTGGTGAACATTTTCTAGACTATTCCCCTTTACATATTACATTATTTTGGTAATTAACCAGGCTGATATGTCTTAACAGCAAGGCTACTGGATGGATTTCTGTGAAATTAAGTGCAGACACAGGGTCCCATGGATGTTGAATCCAACTGACTTTGGTGATGCCCCGTTTTTTCCTCTAGCGCTTCCATGAAAATGACATTTTTGTCTGCAGTCACACTCAGGGTGAGAAGCTAAAATGTTGTAATGCTATATTCCAGGCTGCAAGTCATATAATTGTGCACAATCTGACAAATTGTTATCATTTCACTGCTTCTCACTTGATTAGCAACTGAAAAGTCAAAATCCAGAGGGATATAAGATAATATTTCAAGGTAAAAGAACATATTTGATAGCCCATTTTCTCTGTTAGACAACAGCTAATGTTAGCAAGCACCCACTTCTGTTAAAATATCCCTCAATTTTTTTGTACATTTGTCATATTTCGTACATTTATACGACTTGGGACACAGCATTACAACATTTGCGCTTCCCACCCTTATTGTGATGTTAAAAGAAAAATAGTTGCTGTATGATGGTGAATGGCCAAAATTTGTCAGCTGTACTTTGGATTCAGTGCCCATTAGCTCATGTTAGCATGTGAACACATTAAACTAATATGGTAAACATCATACTAAATACCAACTTATTGTGAGCTTGGATTCTGGGACATAGTGATGGGTATTTTTCACTGTTATCTGACAATTTAAGATGCTAACATGTATGAATCTAAATTAACTTTTTTGTCCAATGGTCCGAATAGCTAGTGAATGTTCAAATTTCACCACCCACTCAATAGATTACCGTTACTTTTTGGCTGGCGAGTAACCACTGTACCTGCTAAACAACAACATGATAGCATTATCAACCTGTTAGTGTGCTGACATTAACAGCTTGCATGGCTGTAGACTCTTAGTCTTGTTATTTAAATTATTTAGCTTTTTTCATTGATGCATCTGCAGTTTGGACACTCTGGTTTGGCCTCTTTGTAGCACTATTAGTTGTCTCAAGTTACTTTTAAAAATGCTGATTGCTGGTCCTTTTTAGCAAATGATGCTGATTGGCGTCCAGCCTGTAATATGACCAGACCTTGTAGCAGTGTTCGGTAATTCTCTGTAATTTCTTCTTTTGCATACTTTGTTATATTCTGTCTACACCATGTCTAAGTATCCAGTAAGAATGTGTCCAAAAATGTGTATATTTTGCATCCACTACATCTGATTATGACTCTTATCAGCATGCAGCTGGGTGGCAGCAGTGTAACTACTGTATCATGGAATTAAGATTTGAACATTTCACATTCCTCTGCTTCTTCTAGCTCATTTATTTTAATATGTTAAAATGCCACTGTAGTTGTTTTGCTGGAACTGTCGCCTCAGCAAATGCTTCATTAGAGGTCTCAACTCACTGACTGCACTCCAGCACCATTATGGCACTGTGGTGTTAGACTCGTGGGAGGGAGTGTGTGCATGTGTGTGTAATGTGTGACAAAGAGGGATGTAGAAAGACTGACAAATTATTCTACTGACACCCTCATCATCTCAGTAGCACTACTTGGACTACAATTTAATTTTGTCACCATGCTAGAAAGTCATTTTGACAAGTGCCTATCACACTGTTATGCTCCACAGGCAAGACATGTCCCACTGGTGTTTTCCACTGCCAGTCATATACAGTAGGCATGCATTATCTCCACAGATTGTGTGTGTCTGTGAAAGAGGATAAATCCTAGTCGAAACAATCATTCTCAGTCTCATCCAGGTTTTAGTGTATGTTTGTGTATGTGTGTAAGTGCAGCACAGAGCATTGCATCATATAGGAGTATTTTGCAAAGTCACTGTTGTTAAATCAATGCAATGCACTTTACTGATTACTAATGTGTGGCCCCTGGACGTGCTGTTTGCATAGTTGTGGAGAACTGTTGTAAGGCTCTTTTTGTAGCATTATTGAGAACCACTCATCCAATCAGCATCAGACTCGACATTGCACTCCCTTAGATCCTTAGTAATAAATCCTTGACTGGGAAACTCGATTGGACAAGTGGTTCTCAAAATATATGAAGGACAGTCATACACACATACATACAGGAAGGCAGACAGAGATTCAGTCTTTCATAGTTAGATGATGCTGCTTTGTGGACCACCTGTAGCATACCTGATGAAGGTCGTTCAGACCGAAACGTTGTTTGTTTAATAAATCAGTAGAAAGCGAGACAGTGTGCGGGAGTCTCCCTAATTGTTTTTCAAGTGGACCACCTGTAGCAAAACTGAATGAAATATCAAAAATCCTAAAATAGTAACTTTTGGTCCAGAGATATTCTGTACAAAGTTGGTGACAGTTGCTCAAAATTTGTAGGAGGAGTAACAAAAAAAAGGATTTGTACAAAATTCAGAATGGCAGAAAATCAAATTAGATGCAAATGGGCATGGCTTATCCCCCATCTGGCCAAAGGGCACCAAATTTGATTCTGCACTCTCTTGGTTTCTCAGCAATACACCTGGTAAGTGTGCAGCTGATCGAATGAACAGTTGTTGAGAAAATCGAAGACATTCTGCACATACAGACAGGCAGAGAATTCTTCCTTTATATTCTTTATTTAAATGTTCTTTAGTTAAATGTTCTGTGTGCATAGACTACAGCATCTATTGCATGTCTGTCCGTCCTCGAGGAGGGATCCCTATGCCTCATGAGGTTTCTTTTCCGTTTTTTCCATATTGAAGTTTTATTGTGTGGCGTTTTCTCTTATCCATATTGAGGGTTTCAGGAAAGAACATATACAGTTTCTTAATTGTAAAATGTAAATTCCCCCCAATGTTGCTACAACATGACCTCATTGTCCTTATTTGTGGCTTAGAATGCAAGTTCTACCCTGATCTTCTATTTCTGTCTTGTGGATCATCTTTGCTGAGCTATAGCACAGTATGTTGATGGGGCTGCTGCTTTAATGTGAAGAACCTGTTAAGCTTTGCCAGCAGCATCAGAAATGTATGCACCCTTGCCAATGCTGATTTGGGCACAACAAAAAAAAGTAAAAGATGTTCCAAAATATTGTCAAAGAATTTTTTAGCCTCATACTCGTGGTCTGGAGTTCATTTAGTAACTATAACAACTAGTAACACACTGCTATGAATGTGGGTTTTAAGTCTTTTATTAGAAAAAACAAAAGAGCCTGTACATTACGCATAGTATAATTGCCATTCTTGTATATAATACTATTCAATAAGACTTAAAATGATACTCTTATTGATACAGCTCTAAATAAATATCATAAATACATATAAGATTGAGCCAAACTGGCCCTGCCAATATTTATATTCACAGAATACAGTCCGCAGAGCAGGTCAGGGGAGGACAGACAGCTCTTGGTTTGGGTACGTGCGAGGAACGGGACTGAGCGTGGCAAGTATTTGAAGAAAGTAAATAACACTTTCCACCCTTTCAATTTGCAAGCTCCATAAATGTTCTCGGCTTCCCCTCCTGCAGTGAAGTGGCAGAGACGCAGATGCATCTCTGGTTTAAAGTTCAAGACAATACTTCCTGCCTTCCTGATAGAGAGTCCGTGTGGACTGAACATCCCGCCACACCTCCTGGGTGGGCAATGGGGCAACATGAGCACACAGGGCTTCGAGACTGGTCAATAGAGGCTACTAGCTGTGTCACGCCAGGGGAATGGAGACGGCACCATTTGCTCGACTGCGGCTTCGAGTGTTGACGCTGGACTCCGTGAGCTCCTCACCGTGCTCCTCTGACTTCTTGTCTGCGATGTTGGCCAGGAAACGCAGCGTGACTGAGTCCCACTCCTCTGGCAGCAGCAGGAGCAGGAAGCCCAAGCAGATGATGCAGGTGGCTGCCAGGCGCACCACGCTGAAGATCACCTCATGTTTCAAAACATCTACGGCTACAGCAGGTGAAAGAAAGACAGGAACAAAAGAGGGAGCACAAATGCAGGACAGGGAAGGAGGAGGATGGAGGGAGAAACAAAAACAAATTGAGATTAATTACATAAAGTAAGATAAACCACAGGACACTGCGGCTGGAGGGGATGAGTGCAGCAAATGCGGCTTATAATCAGCACAAGCGATCCACTTTATCCCCTGTGTCTTTGTGGTCTGGAGTCCAGGGACAAGTTGGCGTAACCCACTGACCTTCATACAGTCCATCATGGTTTGAGAAAATAACTCGTCTGCAGGCATTTAGTGTCGCCTTGGCAACCTGATCCTCCCTCAGCGAGTGAATAGTTGCAAGGCTCGTTTAGGCACATTGATGATTGGGTTTCCAGGACCAAAGAGGCAGACTTGCTGTGTAATCTGTTTTCTACAGTGGCCCTAAGTGCTGACCACTCAAGGCAAATCCACACTATGTGTGGCCATTTGCTCTCACTTTCACAATCATGTTCATTTCCATCGTAATAATCGAGAAATAAATACTAGTAAATTAGACGTAATACTTGAAGGTTATACATGAAGAGATCTTACCTGCATTGCCGGGCACACTGAGCAGTGTCCCTATGGAGATGAGAATGGGGTATGTCAGCACCACACCAACATGGACCAAGATGTTGAACACTGTGAAAGAAATGAAGGAGATTGAAAACATAGAAGTTCAAATGATGATGACAATTTTGATTATCATTTAATTATAGCAAAAATGCAAAGAAACTCAGGGTCATGACCCAAAATTGACCCATTTTTATTTGGCAGACATTTGGCTGATTAAAATGCTGATTAAAATGCATAACAATGCTATGATACGTGAATTAATTTTCCTAATAAGAATAGAAGAAAAGCGCTCGGCAATAAACATAAAAATGTTGTTGCACTGATTTAAGGTTGAGTGCCGTGACTTATGTGAGAAACAGAAGGCCTCAGTGTGTTTATGTGAGGAGGTGCTCAATAATGAGAGCTTACAAATGAACAAATTGGGCACACATCTGCAAACGAAGCATTCTCAGCACTGGGGCAAGTCAAAAGAAAAGAAACTTTCAAGAGAGTGTTCTGACCGTTAATATATTGAATTGTTTGTTTTGTGTTTGTGTGAGTTTGTTTTGTGTGTCTGTCAGTTGGTGACTACCATGTTTCTAGCTAGTTAAGATAGCTTGTTCATATTTTCTGCAGTTGCTGATGTTATTTTGGTTGGTCAAGTTAGTCTGTCTGTCAGTCAAACAGCCACTTTAGTTCAACAAATATTGAATAGATTGGCATTAAATTAGGTACACGTATTAATGTTCCCTTCAGGATGAACTGTAATATCGTAGGTGATCCCTTAACTTTTCATCTAATGCTGATCAGACAATTGGCAATTGTGATGGCAAATTAATTGATAATGAAAAATGTTAATTAATTGTAGGGCTGGCCAATATAGACAAAATCAATTTTGTTTTTGACCAAATACCTCGATATCCTGTAGATATTGTAACAATAGTGTACAGATAACTATTGGTACTTTCATAAGAAACAGTAAGATATTTAGTGAATAATCATCATTAATATGAATATAATAACTAAGTGGTTAAAGATAAATAATAGAACCGCTAGAACAGTCTGATAAGATCAGAAAATGATCTTATCATTTTACTGTAATGCTGCCTTTAAAACCATGAAAAGACAACACTTGTGGTATATAACGACGTCCAAAATATAAGACTATATCTAGTCAATATTGATGTTTCCAAACCCTAATAAATTGTTAGTGTGAGCTTAACTTAGTCCAAAATGCTTTGTTCATGGAAACACATGAGTAAAAACATGATCCCCGTATATGGACTCTCACCCAGCCACAGTCCTGCCAGTCCACACATGTATCCCCAGGGCAGTGAGGACAGCGAGCCCCAGTGCTCCACCCTGGTGAAGTAGAGGATGAGGGGCACACAGGAGATGAAGATGAGATTGAAGAAGCCCATGGTGGACAGGAAGTGAGCAACTTCTCCAAGGTTGGCGCTCCCCAAGAACATCTTGAACAGCACCTGGATGTTGAGAACAAAACTGTTAATTTACACCAGGGACAGTACAAATATTTAAAATCAGCGCACACAGATCACACTGATGGTTCAACCTGCAATGTGCTTGGTGGTCTAACCTTGTAGAGAGCTGATGTTGAGGCCGAGCCCACAGCCAGTGCCACACCCACAAAGGAATCACCATGGAAACCGTCAGCGTAAGCCATCATGACAATACCTGTGATGGCCATTATGGCTGCCACGATCTGCAGGTAGAGATTCAGAGCCATCAGGACTCCTCAGAAGTAAGAAGAATAGTATTATTATCATTGTTCATTTTTTCATACAGACCCGAACACCCATGAACCGGTCCTTGAGAACAATCCAGGACAAGAGAAAGACAAAGGCCTTGTGGCAGCAGTAGAGAGCAGAGACATCAGTGGCGGTCAGTTTCTTCAAGGCCAGGAGGTACAGGTAGTTGGTCAGTGTCCACAGGATTGAGAAGGGTGCTGTCCTCTTTACAAACAGTTTGAGGGTCATACCATCCTCCCCAAAGAGCTTGCTGCACTCCCTGTTAGAGAGAAAAACCACAGAGAGATAAGGCCCCAATCAGACAGAGTGCTGTTTTGGCAGAGGCGTCTTTTTCTGGCTGTTTTCCACATGCAGGAAGCATGTTGCGGTCTGCTAATCCACACCGAGTGCCTTGCATTTTTATAGGTACACCCTGAACACCTCAAACTGAAAAAAACTTCAAATCAGAGTAGGAATGCATCCAACATCATTCACGTTTTTTCCCATTCTCCAATCAGATAATTAACTGAGAGATGAGCCACCTGTGGTGGAGATGACAAAGCTTACAGTTGCTTGCAAATAACAATCCTGGAGGACAAACTAGTGGTGGCTCTTGCTGGATACATTAATTTAAACGGTGCTGAAAACTGTTAACATACATTTCATGCTTGCGAGCTAATGTTAGCTCGCTGGACAAGCTGTCTAATGATGTCTCCTCTTTTGGAGGGTCAAACAGATATTTGTTTTCCTGTGTCCAGCATAGTATTTAGAAACAGCCTCTCACCCTCAATTAGAGCCCTCTGCCTGTCCATTTGTTATGCAGATGTTTAGTTCACTTACCAACTATTTACTAAATAATCAGGACCTAAAGAGAATCATATCAACCTGCCTTTCCTACTGTAACAATGTCTCTCCTTGTCAGGTTTTAGCCTTGCTGTCAAGACCAAGACTACGCTTAGATGATGGAAATGTTGGTTGCTTAGTTGTGTGAGGCAGTATTGCAAGTGCAAATCTTAACAAACTTTGGGAATCCTATCTTATCTCACTACAGTCCATCTTATCTCTGGTTAGGAAATCCTAAATACTCAATCCAACATCACTTATCAACTATTATGTCTGCCACCTAGCAACTGACACTTTTCTCATTTTGTTGAACTAAACAACTTTGTAACTGTTGGTTTTTCTCATTAAAAATACTGAAACATTCATTGAAACATACAAAAAAGGAACAAAAACAACAGGCAATCAACTTCAAGACAGATGAGTTAAAGGTTTTGGCAACATCTGTGGATAAATTGGAAGATTTTCTTTTTGGGAAATTTACAACAATTCTATCTCAGGAGAGAAAAGAAGCAGGCCAAGATAGCAGATACAGTCTTCACTGTATCCGGCATCCATTGTGTCAAAGCAACCATACAGATTAAAGAAGTTAGCTAGCTGTCCGAAACTTTACTATGAAACTAATAGTACATGATGTACACTACGCCAGTACAACTAGTCTACACTGTGACACAGTAGTGACGACAGCATAAATAAAGACAGTTCTGGCGTAATGATAAGGTTTCACTTGGCTAGGCTTTATTTTTTATTTTTTTAATTAGTGTATTGTTGGTACAGGTTACCATGGTTACACAACAGGATACACACTGAACAGTGTGTCTGAAAAGATACATATTGCTGTTTATTTGCACAAAAGTATGCTGAGCGATACTACACATTTTGGGTATGTAGTGCATTGTGTGTGATTTTGGTTACGATAGGATCTGCAAGTTTCTGTAATCCTCCCCCTGGTTCATAATGTACAGTTAGGTGGTTTACTGTAAAGTGTATTCCAGTTGAGTATAAAGAGCAGCAAGGCCTCTGGGAGCCACTAGTGGAGCTGTTACAGTAAGCTGGTACTGGTCATGTTTCCTGAAATCTACTTTATTTGATCACAATGATAGTTATGTTGGCAGCTTACCTGAATTTCTGTATGGGTGTCTGCTTCTCCCGTGTGATAACCACATGTCCAGAGTAATAGATGGGGAAGAAGAGGATGTTCCAGTTGCTGCTGAACCAGGAGATGAAGAAGGGACAGGAGAACGACTGGAAAGTCAGCTTAACCACCTGAGTGGTGCCCACCCAGGAGGAGGAGACGCACAGCACCATCAGCAGACCACCCAACACCTTCAGAGCAGTGTTGGTACATGTCTGGTAGGACCGGCTCTCTCCGCTGGTCTCGCTGCCTGGTGTCTCTGCATGAGACTCTGAACCCTCCTCTCCTGATGGGAGACAAGAGCAGAAAAGGCAAAAACAATAATGTCCTGTTCCAAGGACAAATTGAACAGAAAGTCTCAAATATAAATCTATCTGCCTCTAAAATTTGTCTTTTATTAGGTTTTAATTACAATATTTCAATAATGTTACTATGGATGGCGATGTCAGTCCATCAATCAGTCAGCCCATCGCTCTACCACTCTGGTCCAGATTGGAATACCTCAACAACTGTTGGATGGTGCCTTGAGATTGTGCAGAGACATTCATGGTCGCCAGATGATGGATCCTACCATGAGGCTGACATATTAGGCTTTTAGTAAAATCTTTTGACAACCATCAGATGGACTGCCATGAAATTTGGTACAGATATCTAGGGTGTACAGAGGATGAAACTTTGGAGATGACCTGACTTTTCCTTTAGGACCACCATGAGGTTCATATTTGTGAAAATAAAAGTATCTCGATATGTTAGTATCCCTCATGAATTCTAATGACTTTGATGATCCCTTAACTTTTCATCCAACTCCATCATCAGGTCAAAATTTCTATTTCTATTTCTAGCGAGACATCAACAGACCAGTTCCTAAATACAAACTTGTCTGGGCATTTCCAAATTTGTCATTTCCAATGGGCACAGACCAAAATGCCTCTGAAAATGAATGGATAGACCTACACCCAATCAGAGCAACAAGATGGGAGATATAGCAGAGTTGATAAATTACTGTAAACTTAAAACCAAAACACATCTTTCTAATCAACAAAAGCTTCACAGTACGTGCAGTTGTTTATTTGTCTTTTCTAGTGTCGAGTTCATTTAATACTGATGTGGATTCAACAGAAACAGTTGTGTCTATATGCTAACCCAGACCTGCAAAAGATCTCACGCAAGTGATCATTTTAACCCAAAACATAATCTTTCCCTAACCAAGTTGTTCCTAAACTTGAGCAGATATTAACTACAGTGTTGTCACATTTTAAAACGCATTGTAAAGAATGCACAATCAAGAAAAAATGCGTACAAATCTCGAGAGTTTTGCAAATGTAGGATTACCATCTAGTCATCCATCTACACCAACAGAAACAGTTCCACATTGGTGGCAACCAAATCTGCCATGGCTGGAAATGTGTCTGAAATCTGTCAGGTATCTGCCAGAGCAAAAACATGAGCTTGTAGGTTCATCACACCACACTTCCTTTACTTGCTGAGGTGCTAATGCATGAGGCTAAGGCTTTGTTAAAAAGTGTTGGGTTAGCATTGCGGCTGTGCACATCATAAATAGCTTTGTTGCCTCCTAATGCAGCA
>JAJHUR010004696.1:1405-15715 GCA_027495735.1 Lutjanus campechanus | reverse complement strand
AAAATGTTTTTTTTGATTGAAGTTAAGTTTTTTTTGATTGAATAATGAAGACACAAATCTATCTCCATAGGACTATAGCATAAATCTAGATAAGAAACGTTAGACTATCCTATACAAAAAAAAAAAAAAACTTATTCAAAACTTTGCAAATCTCTGCTGGTTGTATCTGACAGTTGTGGTGACATTGCAGTAGGTGCTTCACCATCTGTTGCCTGGCAGGGGTCTGCACTCTACTGAGTGACCTCTTCTCGTTTAAGAATTGTGAATGATACTGAGCAGAATATTTTACAGCTGAACAATAAGCTTGTCAGCGCTCTCTGCTCGACAAACCTTAACTAAAACATACCAGTATATCTGGAATTCCTCGCCTGCAATTTCATGGTAAAACAAAATATTTTCCTTACATAATGTCAGTGCACAGCAACACAATGCCGAACCCTAATGACAACTTGTGTCCTCAGTCAATGCACAGACGTTCATATACACACAAACACACACATATTATACCTGTGTTTTTTCTATATCTGTGCCCTTCATTCCATCACCTTATCAGTCAGTCATCTCATTTTTCCAGTTTGCTGTGTTTTTTCTGGTCCTGTTTTATTATAATGGATAAAAGTGCAACTGAAATAATTAGTTGATTAATCAATTAGACATTCAGCTCAAAATCTAATACAGTTTTGATGACTGATTATTTTTTATCATTTCATAAAGTCACATTTTAAGCAAAAAAATCACTGCTTCCAGCTTCTTAAATGTGAATATATGCTGGGGTTTTTTGTTGTTGTTGTTATGAATGTAACTTGAATATCTTTGGATTTGGCTCTGTTTGTCAGACAAAAGAAGGAACCTTGGGTTCTGGGAAATTTGGAGTGTCATTTTTATGGACAATTTAGAGACTAAACGGTCAGTTGAGAAAATAATCAGCATATCAATAATGAAAATAACTTTAAATCGCAGCCCTTTATTAAAGATAATCTTAAAGTTGACCTCTGTGAGATGTCTAAATGAATCTTCCTGCTGTTGTCAGATTTGTGGTAACAGCAGGTTTATTCCAAATCTGCATTTATAACAAAGGAGAGTGGAGCAGAATGATCATCTGTTGTGGACAAACAACACATGCTCCATCACGTTAATGTTGGCTAGATAAGAGATTTTTACTGGCAAGTAAAAAGGTTTATCAGTTTACCATTCAAATTTAATGGAAATCATAACTGCAAGGTTACAATTAGGAACAGGTGTATTTTAAATTAAATGCTCCCCAATAACTTTGTATATTTAATTTTTTTTTTTTGATTGATCGATGAGCAAAATGAAAGTGTAACAACTTGTAGGTTTTTATTTATTTATTTTAATTTTATATTTTTTATTTATTTATTTTTTTCACTTATTTTTATTCATTTATTTATTTATTTTAATACATGTTTCCCCTCCTGATATAAATATGGGCAAATATGTTTTATGTTTTTTCCTGTGCATTTATCCATTTTCTCTGGGCTCATTGATGAAAATTATTATTCATTTGTACTTATGGAGGGGATGCTGAAACACCCAGACTGCCTCCTAAAGACATTCATGACATTGTGATGCACCTGTATTATATGCCTGCACCTGTTAAAAAAAACAAACAAAAAAAAGAAAACCAAAATACATAAATAAATCAGTAAATAAGTTTTCCATTCAGATTTGTTGTATTGACACTGGCAGTTTAATGTTGATCACACCCAATCAGATGTTATATAACATGACCAAGTAACATGACCACTGCAGTACCACGTTAAGACACCAAGACCTTGAGGAGCACAATAGAGGAAATCATGCTGTGATTTGGGATCAAAAACTTCAGACATTTTTGGAGATTTTTGTGAGAATTGCATTTTCAGATGATGATGGCGAATACTTCTGTTGTGGGAGTTTCTCTGTTTGTGGTTGTAAAGTTTCATGAGGCTGTGAATATTTTAGAAGTCACCCCAGGTCATTTTATACAGACAGGTCACGTTTCAAAAGTGGTCTCAATGAAATGGCTACTATAGGGACTAACATTACCCCACATTAATAGAGTCAGGCTTACTGAATCCACAAGAGTCACAGCTTTAATTTTAGGGCAGCAAGGATTAATCAATGAATTGATTATTCAATTGATCACAAAACTACTTTGATGATTAGTTTTGATTAATGTGCTTAATTTTTTAAAGAAAGAAATGTCCAAATGATCTGATTTCAGCTTCTTAAATGTGAACATTTTCTGGTTTCTTTCTTCCTCTCTCAGAGTAAACTGAATATTTTTGGGCTGGGAACAAAATAAGACATTTGAGGACGTCATCTTGGACTTTGGGAAACACTGATCAACATTTTTTTTTTACAATTTTATGGACCAAAGAACTAGTTGATTAGTAGAGAAAATGATCAACGGATTGACTGATAATGAGAATAATCGTTACAGAAAAGACTATCACAAAGTACGTCCCTGAACCTATTTTTCAACTGACAGAATTGTGACAGGATTAAATAATCAATCAATTAAGAAAATAATCGACAGATAGATCACCCATGAAAATAATTGTTAGTTGCTGCCCTGCCCAATTTTATGATATTCCAATACTGACAGACCCCAGGCAGGTGCACACATATTGAACATAGAATAGGTGAAAACAATACTGCATGGTTTTTGCCCCAGGCTGCATGGGATTTGCATAAAGCAGGTATGTCTATAAGGTGGAGACTCTTGTGTACCATCGTAACCTATTTTCATTCAGATATCTTGAGGTTAGAGGTCAAGGGACCTCTTTGAAGATGGCCGTATGAGTTTTTTCCTCATCAAAATTTAGTCTTAAATGGAGCGTTATTTAGCTGACCGTAAACGTAACCCAACAGTTTTGTACAATACCAGTGTCTTTAAGCCTACTACAGCCTCTGAAAGACAGTAAAGTCAGCCGCAGATGTGGACATCCCTGCAGAGTTGAAGACATTAAATGCATCACCCTGAAGGCCAGTGTTTGGTTGCAACAGACCGCTCTTTGTGTTCTGAATGTGTCTGTTCTGTTGTTTGTCTTCAGGATCTGGGGATATCGAAAGTGGGTCATATGAAGAGAATTCTCCAGGGAACTAAGGACCTGGCCAAGGCCTCCATGGTTGACCTCTAACCCAGAAGCTGACGCTTACCTGAGAGGGGAACCAAACATTCCCCTAACATCAGTGGAACAGTGTGGGAGCACCGTAGGCTGAGAAGGAGAAGATAGGTATCCAAGGAGAGCTGGATTTGATCCCTCTGCTCAGAACGCCTTTGTGATGTTGTTAACAAAGATACATTTGTGTGTTTGTTTGTGCTTTGGTGCCAAAATGACAGTCAAGAAAGCTGATGGAAGTGCAAAAGGAAGTCATGGATCTTCACAATAAAAGCCATTTCTAAGTTAGTATCCATTCATAGCACACAATCAGGTATGCAAACTAACCACACTGTTGACAGTTGACTTGTCTGAGTTAACAAATTAGTAGCAAAAACCAGGACTTCCATGAGTGTGAGGTTGAGTTTCAGTTCAGTTGGGTAGTGTGTAGAAGTGTGATGTTTGCTGGATCTCTGCTCACATCACAGAGCTGCAGATGCATTAAAGCAAGCTGTGCACTGCTGCTCGGTGGAGACAGAGAGGATACACTCCACATCACAGTCTAGGTGGGAATCTGGAAGGTGTGGTGTCTGAAAACAGTGGGATGCTGTCGCATGCTATGCTTGCTCAACTTTAGATATGTTTAATTGCATGATTAGTGTCTTGATTTTTTTGTGTGCAAAATAACACTTGAACAAGTTTTACATGAATTAAGTATTACGATGCCATTTGTTACTACTGAAAGCATCTTTTTTTGGTCTAAATCCAACTTTTTTTCTAGCTTTAATTTATTTTGTTTGCATGATAATGATGTGTCAAAGATTCGTGTCAAGTGCCATATTTTCAGTCATTTAAAAAAGATGTAAAATGTGCTTTATTGGTAGACATCATAAGAAGAAGTTTTTAAAGAAGCTGTTGATGAGGCATGAATATGGAGTTAATATTTGTAAGTTGACACGTTCTCTGTGGATGTGAAAATCAGTACCAAAGTGAATGTCTAAGAAAACATGATCATCTGATGACTTTGTTCAGGTTGCACCTCTTAATTTCATAGGCCAGTAGGTCTTAGATCTTAAATTCATTTAAAGGAATAGTTCAGATTTTTTGAAGTAGTGTTGTATGAGGTACTTATCCATAGTTAGTGTATTACCTACAGTGGGCGGTCAGCACGCCCCCAGTTTGGAGAAACCTAACATGCCAGATGGTTTGTTACACAGAACCATCTGGGAAGTCGTCCTTAAAAAGGGCAGGCACTTTCAAAAAAACTTGGATCTGTCTGTTACGTGTAACACAGGCTAACTTCAACCAACTGCTCAATGAAGAAATACTCTCCAGTTCTGAGATAACTGATGCTATCACAGTATCTATGCTAACCCTCTTCAAGAGCCGCAATTGTTTGGTTGAGATGGACGCTTCTTGCTGCCATCACGCCTGAAACCATACCCATAGCTGCCGGTAGTCCCTCCTAGAATGCTGATTGGCTGCACCACTTTTGGTGCAGACACAAACAGATAACTTGAAGCCTGGCAAGGTGGTCTATCATGCGATCTTGAGAATCCAATTGCCTCGCATGGTAAGCATTGTACTGCTGTGAACAGGGTCAGTAGCAAAAATTTTAGCCACCTAAAAAATTTATATCAGTTTAACTGCACGGTATATTTAGAATGTTTCTGATTGCTTTACCTTGCTCTCAGACAGACTTTTCCGATGCGAAACTGCTGTTATGTAAGCCAAATATCCCTCTCTCCAAAGCAACCAGACTCCTTTGACAAAAACAGCAATTTTATCTCATAGAGGAGTTGCTGATCTACCACTGCATCGATCTGTTAGTTTTTTGTGTTATTGTGTGTTATTTTTATTTTTGTAAAGGGGTAGTTTGGATTCTCCAAAGTCACACAATAAGGCAAAAAACTAACTGTTCTGTGAGATAAAAATTTTTTCCAAAGGATTTTGGTTACTTTGGAGAGTGATATTTGGTTTATATAATGTCGGTTTCCAGTCAGAAAATGCCGTGTGATGACATAGTAAATTGGTGAACTTATTATAAATATTGTATACACTTAACGTGGACCTTTCTTAGATGTCTAAAACTCCTTGTGCTGCTGACCCTGTCCACAGCAGGACACTGCTTAGCTTCTTACAGCGGTGCTCTTTTCTGCTGCTCTAAACTGGCCGGCGTGTCGACCACCATCTAGTCTAATACTCTGACTATGAACAAGGACCTCATACAACCCCACTTCAAAAAACCCAAACCATCCCGTTAAGGTGGGGAAAAGGATTAGTAATAGTCAGGAAGAAAGTAAAATTGTTGGTCCGAAGCCAACCGCATACTATACTGTAGGATTGTTGAGTTTTTTTTAAGGAATACGTAAAAGGCACTTTTTACTTCTTGCTTTTATGCAAGTGCAAATTCTCATATCATTACATAGAATTAACGGTTCACCTCAACTTTTTAACTTTTGGCAATTTATCACAGTATTTAACACTAATGAGAATAGGAGTTAGATATTGGTTTTGAATATGTAATAGAGCAGTTGATCTGCAGTCTGCATAGCATTGTTCAAGTGCAGCTTTTTTTCCCTTCAAATTGCAAGTGAGATGTTGATAGAACACTACTTTTACTTGTTAGTTTCTTTTAAGACTGGTGGCATTACAGGGTATATTTCTATATGTGATGCTAAGTTTGTATATATCTATATGCACTGTATATACAGTATACCAGTGTATGCAAACAATGTTTGTAAGTGTTGTAGTCTAATGCATTTGTAGATTGCTGACATGGCATGCATTGTCAACAGCTTACACATTTGATTGTGTATATTACACCATAACAATTGTGTATTGTTGATTTGGTTCTAATCTCTTGTACATGATAATGCTGTTGTATTCTAATGATGGTGCAATATTTGATCTCTTGTTTTGATACTGTCTCTGCAGCTTTCTGACATGATGTTTCTCAGTGGGGGGGTGGGGGTTAAAAAACCTTGAAAGAGTTTTTTTGTACATGAACTCCTCCTCAAGGTTTCGGGGATTAGATTTTAAAAAGTTAGACCCGCAGACAGACGGCTTTTTCTTACGGACTCCAAATTTCTTCCAGCGGTTTCACTAGTTTGTAGTTTTTGCTCCTCTGTGCTTCCAAGATGATACACTAAAGTAGGACTGTGTCAGTGAATGAGTAGAGTGGGCAGACATGACTGTTGTGTTAATATACATCACAATGTATTTGTGTGCGTTTGGGTGGCATATTGTACCTTATCAACAATTGCACACTTACCATTGCCAACTCATTTTCTCATGTCATTTTATCTCAGATCATTTACTTTTGTCCCTTTGGAGAATAATATGTTGCTTGTGTGTTGGTTTAAATTCTTCCTTTTCCCTCTCAGAGTAATATGCCTTCTGTTAAGAATTAGTTTAAAGGGACAGTTCAACACAAAACCAAACATATGGTCTAAAAGATCACAATATGATATTATATCGATTCTGTGGACAATGATACAGGATTTTTTGATATCACAGTCTGCCACGGTATGATTTTGAGTCGATTCACGTTCAGTTACATTAATGTCAACTCAAAAAAGCAACTAAATTATGAACAATTTTATGACTGAACGCTTTCAGACATTTGTGACACAGACATGCTTTTCAAAATAAAGGTGTATCTTAAACATAATGTTATAGATCGATATTTTCATTTTCATTGATCATATCAGATTATTGATTATTGAATTGATATATTGATCCTCGGCTCACCATTAATGTTTAAATCTTGCATGAGTTTTGCAGACAACCACAGGGAAAACAACTGAAATGACGCTATTAGTTTATTCTTCAAGCAAACTACACGTATCATCGCCTTAATCGGGGTGGGTGGCATTCTAATGCATAACCCAGAAAGGGTGCTAGATCGACGCCTGCACCCTTATATATACACCAAAACTATCCAGATAAATAAATAGACCTTTTTACAGATTGTAAACAACAAGCAAGCTGAGTTTGGCAACGGAAGTACTGCAGACTACAACAGCTTGTCCGTGGGCGCTGCAAACATGAGCAGTTTTGATCGCGTCCTCTGTCCAGTCAGTACGTTTAACAGCTTGCAGCCATCGAAACGGTCCTGATCCTGTCGGAATTCTGTTCAACTTAAGTTAACGAGTGGAATATCGATTCTGATGTATCATAGAGGCAACCCCATACAGAAATCTGATATATGGCCATATATCAGATTTCTGTATGGGACGACCAGACATTTTGGTGATTTTGGTGGTGGTAAAACGTTAAATTCAACATTTGCAGCTTGATAACTTGTCTGGATGACTGAAGGAGATCACTACTTCTGTTGCCAAAACGCGAGCACAGCTTTTTCGATGGCGTCGACTGTGAAAGGGTCTGTAGCACTACAGCTCGGAGGAAAATTAGTATTTTTGATTTTGGGGTGAACTGTCCCTTTAAAAACTCCTTTTTTATTCTACTGAATATTGAATGCTAAAATTTAACGTTCATCCACAAGTATCCTGATTAATAATAGAATGTGAGTGAATCAGGGGCTGAGTTGACAGTGGTCATGTATCGTCTCTATAATACCTATAAATCTCTACAGTCCCTGACTCACTTTGTCAAAGAGTACGATTTTACCGTTGCTTTTGTCGACAATCGGTTGTGTCAGACTACTGTGTTCAGTATACTGTAGTGCTGCTCTTTGGCATGCAGAAATCTATCAATTAAATTCCAATACAAGATAAGTTTTTTTGTGTACATGCTATTGTTGAACCTGCAACTCATAGCCAAAGATAGTTACTATAAACCACAAATTATTTTCCCATTTTGTTGCGCCTCTGCTCGACTGAAGATCATGTAGTCTCATGGACAGATCTCTACCTTTCATTCATTTGTTTAATAGATCAGATTCATCGTTAACCGTTATGACAGTTGGCCTTTTGTTAGCCAGAAGCTCTGGATTTAGGGTTCACTGAGTCTCAAGTGTTTTGGCCCTAGACTCCAGGCGACAGAATGCTTGACCTTTCCATACAAAGTGGAAGTAGCCACCTTTTCTCCCTTGCTGTGTTTTCCAGTGGTCTGTAAATAATGCTGCAAACTGCCTGGTTTTTCACAAACCAACGAAACCCATGCAAGGATCTCAGAAAGACGGGATAACATTTAGTCTTTGACATGGTTCCTATAAGTGATGGGAGAAAAGTGAGTTTCATTTGTTTACATTATGTTTACAATGGCACAGTTTTAATTTTTAAGAATATATATGTAGGTATAAACAATATTTGCATATTTATTGCCTAAGGTTAAATGATATGATGTGTATTGTGTTTTCACATTTGGAATATAATGTTACAGTTGTCACCTGTATTACTATCTGGATGATTTTGGTAAAGTAGTTAATAATTTTTATGACTACTAAGTGACTGTTTTCTGTGCCTTTTTATGGTTAGAATGCATGGTTACTATTTATTACAATTTGGAGTCACTGAGATGTGTATTTTTGTATTCTGAATAAATAAATGGTTCAGCTTTTGTTGTACATTTTTAAGGTGCCTTAAAATAGGCCACCTGTTCATATCTCTCTTCTTCAATAAAACCAAATACATATGCAGTGTGTTCCTGCCTCCTTCTTATTTGATTTTGATTTGATTTTTCTAAATTAATGAGATCATTTATCATGTAATAAAATGGTTCTGTTTCTCTGAATTAAGGAGATAATTTTCTGTTTCTCTGAATTAGATATTTTTTCAAGCAGTTCTGAAAAAAGGCAGTTCTGTTTTTCTGAATTAAAGTGATATTCCATTTTGCCAGAATAAGCCATTTTATATGTACTCACCACTATGCTGATGTGATGATAGGTGAAGATCTTCAGTTCACCAAACAATCCTGGAGTTTTAGGAGAAACAGGGTAGCAGCCTCATCCAGTACAATGGCAGTGAATGGTGACCACGGATAAAACGTTAAAAATAGCACACAAGACAAACACAAAATGTCTCCATCCTGCTTGTGTGGTGTAATCCAAGTGTCCGCGAGCCGCGACATTATCACTTTAAGTAGATTATTTTTCAAGTTAAATAATCTGGCTCTATTTTTCTGAATTAATAAAATAATTTCTCATGGAAAAAAATCAATGAGATAATTTATCATGTAGAAAAATAGGTTCTGTTTTTTTTTTTTCCTGAATTAATTTCTCGTGAAAAAATTCATTTTTTCTGAATTAATGAGATATTTTTTTACAAGGGTAAAAATGTCTCCATTTTCCTGAATTAATGAGATAACTCTAACAGGCTCTCTGTGACCTGGGTCGGCTCTCAGCCCCACCTGAGCATATCCCAAAGCCTTTTTTCTCAAGTGAATGCAATAAGCTTTTGTGTTTGTCTGTGTGTGTGTAACCTCTATATATGGCAGATTTTGCCCCACTTTGATGAATGAATCTTCTGTTCAAAGCTTCTCTACTTTGCCACAGGATACATTGTTTTCTGGCAGACACATTCTATGTAGCACTTCAATGCAAAGTTTCACAACCAAAATGTTGAATAGTTGCATTGTGACTTGAGACTGTGGGCCATCTGTGACATTTGATGTTCTCTTGGAACACCCACATCCCTGAGCATTTCTCTCCACATCCTCTCTTCTGGTGAAACTTCACATCCTCTTTCACTTTAGCATTGCAGAAGATATTTTAAACAGAAACTCTAAATGTGTTCAGTTGCTCATTCGACTTCAGCAACATGTTCTTTTCCCTAACTGTCCATATTAAATGTTACATGAAAATAAAACAGCTATGATTCTGACATATTATTATTCAGTCATTAGTCTTGAGTTATGAACTTCTTTAAGGTCTTGCAGAGTAAAAAGCAATCAAACTGATTAAGGGTCCAAGCAGCAAAGCTTTTAATTCTTCTTGTGCTCTAAAACTATCTGGATCTCAGAAACTGTAACAGCCACACATCCCAAACTTGTCAGATAGAAATCTCATCACTCAGACAAACAAAAAGTACTGATTGGCCAGATGGTGGCACTGTAACAGCAACCTTTATGTTTTGGTCTTTTTCAGAAACAAAATTCTTTTCATCCTGCATTCTGTGGGCCCAGACCAATCTAACCACATAAACCAACCCCACTTTAACCTGGAAAGATTTTGAATTTTGTTCAAATCAGATTTTTCTTTTTAATACATTTTCCTACAAATCTTGAGCAATCTGTGTTAAACTGGTAATGTAGCATAATCTGGACCGCGCTGGACAAAAATTTCGAGCTTGGCTGAGCAGTCCTGGGATATTCTGTCACTAGAGGGCACCACAAACATATAAAGTTTATATTTCGTGATTGGCTGGGCGTGGCTTATTACAACACATCTATTTCCGGACATTTCACATTCAAAACTTCAAAAAGCTGAAATTTCAGTATATTCACTGAACTGTGACTAAAGTCTGCCTCACTGCAGCCTACAGTCAATTTAGAAGTCTGTCACTTTAGATATTTTAAAATATGCTAAATCAACTAACATCCATATCTCCACCTCTTCATTGAAATACTCCTGAAATCAATGCAGACATTCAGTAGATGGTAGATATCAGTGTTTCTAACAGTGTTCAAGTGGTGAGTGAGCAGTTATTCAACGTCTCGCTGGAATCTGTCCTGTATGCACAGTTTGTTTTCGTTGTATTAGATCAAATGTCACCAGAATATTTGACATAGACTGGTTGCACAACCGACATTTTGACTTGTCAGAGCAGGAAAAACAACTTAATAACAGTAATTAGGGCTCAGTTCCATTAGGCGTCCCAGTAACAGTGACAGTGAACCATCATGCACAGTGGAAGGACCTCCCATAGGTGGAATGCAGCAGACCTGAGTTTTCTGGCATGACAGAACTTTATCACCAACATTTTGAGTTTTGTGTGCATTTGAATGGACAAAACAGTCCCAAGGAAAAGGAGGAACAAAATGTAGTTATAGTATATCACATTTTTTGGACGTTGGAACAACAAGAGAAGAAAGAGTCGAGGGTTGGCTGTTTTGATTTATTGCGATTTATGACTCAACCCAGTCATTTTGGCTCAGAATACATTTATAAATGTGTAATCAGGTTATATGTACATTGTAAAGGGTTACTTGTTTACATTTTTTATTTAAACTATGTCAATATTAAAATAAGGAATCTCTTTTTCATGATAACCAGCACTCTATTAACTCACGAAAAATGTGTCTGCCATCCACCAGAAAGAGCCCTGGGCAAAAATGCATTGTAAAAATGCTTTGAGATGTTTATAATATAGGAAAATAGGAAAACTCTGTGGAACTCTTAAGTTTTTGTGGCTGCATCCATTTTTCTTAAAAGGTACAATAGCCTATTTACAGTGTTTGATTTTGAAGTAATCCAAAAGTAATCCAAAAGTATTCAGATTAGATTACATTTTTTAATACAATTAATTAATTTACTAATTATAAAAATTGCAATGTAATTTGTAAGTAGCAACTGATTACATTTCAAAATAGTCTCACACAACCCTGATTAAATATGCATAAATATGCATGTATCACTACATTTGGTTTTTCCCCGTTTTAGTTTGTGTAGTTAGATATTTGTGTGCAATGTAGCATAAATTAAAATTCTGTAAAACATAAAAATTCATATCAAACCCTTTCTTTATTATTAATTTGCCTGCAGTTTGATTCTTCTGTCTTCGACAGCGTCAGTGCGACACAGATCGTTTTCTCGGCGTGTGATTGATGATGCCTTAAACACTCTTGTTTTCATGGGAAGAACGGTGATGCACAGTAAATGGGGAGTTCGATTCCGTTTTGAGACTCGCTCAAAAAATTCCGAAGAGGGTAAGATGAATTTATCTTCTTGAACTCATTCAGTTATCTTATGGAAGCGGGTCAGGCTCTGTGGAAGAATTTAAAGAGCTATTTTAACCTGGTTACAAACAGAAAATAGCTTGAGCGGCGGGCGAAATGTCACTTCAGTAACGTTATTACGAGGAAGAATTCCAAATGGACGAATTGTCCACGAACCGCTCATTAAACACAGCAGCTCCCGTCAGCACTGCTGGAGTCCGACACTGAGCGGTGAGTTAAATGACTTAATAAAGACAAAGAACTGCATTTAGAACACACAGCTTGCTAGTTGGTTAGTTATTTTAATCAAACCGTAACGTTATCGTTAGCTTGGTGGCTAGGTGCTAGCTAACGACAGTAAGGTGACATCACAGCTCAAGCCTGCTGCGGCCTGGTTGTGCTGTTAGCCCGGTGACTGACAGCCTGTCAGCGAGCAGGACGGTTACTGTAGCTGTGGGCGATGACGTTTAATGTCTCCTAACGGTTTGTTATAAATCCATACGTCTGCATAATGTAGCCATTTAGCTAGTTAGCCGTGTGTGTGCTTTAGTAGTGAGCGTATTGAGCCTGAGCAGTGGTGAATGAACCTCAGCATCCACTGTATGTGTATGTGTGTGTGTGTGTGGTTCCTCTGTGGCCTCCTGCTGCTGCTGCGGGTACCAGCCCCACAAGCTGGAGCTGGAGCTGGAGTATTAGCTTCCAAACACCCAGTGTCCAGCTGAGGTAGCTTTAGTAAACCTTTGCTAACGTTAATAGTAACATGCAGAGGCGGACCTTATATACACTCAGTCTCTGTGGAAGCTGTCAATGTCAACAAGTCATGTTAACGCTAAATGTTTTCACGTTATTCATTTAAGAAGCGATGATGTAAAATGGTGATTTGTTGCACACAGTCTTGGGTGTTAAAGGTATAGTTCACTCAAATATGATAATTGAGTATTTATCTACTCACTAGGGCTGCACGATTTAGTAACAAGTCATATTACGATTAATTTGATTGAAATTGCTATTGTGATATGCAATATTCAGATCTTAATAATGTGACAGTTGCTTGGGTCTGTATCAAACAAACATGTTTTCTTACATCTGGAGATCAAGACTTGTTGCCCAGAGCAGCTCTGCAGGATCACAGTACTTCATTACAATACAGTTTTCACACACACACATTTTTCTTTTTTCAAAACATTGTTATTAGGTTCCGGTTCTATGATTTGGATATTGCAC
This sequence comes from Lutjanus campechanus, assembly GCA_027495735.1. NCBI lineage: Eukaryota > Metazoa > Chordata > Actinopteri > Lutjaniformes > Lutjanidae > Lutjanus > Lutjanus campechanus. The sequence goes on along the minus strand of JAJHUR010004696.1, from coordinate 2,546 downwards.
TTGGCCATACTGCAAATTCAATAATTTTGTGATTAATTGTGGAGCCTTACTACTCACGCTTATGCCAATTGAAGGTCAGGTTTAGTTTTTTAGTCCACAAAACACTGCTGGAGTTTCACTGGAGCGTTGCAGAATCTCACAAACAGTGGAGGTGAATGGTAACCGGTTTTCAAATGTAAAAACAAATAAATAAATAAAAAAATAACATGCCTTCATGCTGCTCATCTGTTGTAATCCAAGTCTCCTAAAGCCCCGACATGCCAAGTTGACTTGAAAGATGTCCCTTAAACCATGAACCATGTTTTTAGCCTAAATCTTCACTGTAGATCCTTACCAGAATTATATTCTCATCCAGACGCCTTTTGCTACTATCACCCATAGTCAGACACTTCCACCTCAGTACCAGTTGCTACTTGTTTACAGTGAGGAAATTTATACAGTATATGAATGGGGACATAGTTAGCACACAGCTAAAACACCTGCAATAGCGCCCTTTTACCAACGCCGGTAAAAACAAGACTAAAGTAAATTGTTAAAATGTCATATTATTAGAAAGGTAAGAAGTTAGACTTCACTTTAACAGCATTATATTGTCTGAAAACATTACATGACCATCTACATTCATAGTCAAAAGGAAATTTTAATAGAATGTTAGCAAAAAAAGTGTCGGTTTGTGGACACAGTTATGCTAGCTTGAGTCAAGTGACCCGACCTTCAATTGGCATGAGGGTGAGTAGATAATGACTGAAATTTCATTTTTGGGTGAACTATCCCTTTAACATTAGTTTTTATATAAAATCGCTATTAAATTGTTTAGCGCCCCCAGCCTCTCTAGGCCGTAGAGATATCTACCTTTTTTAGATAATAATGGGACTAAAAGGCACTCTGCTTGTGGTGCACAAAACAAAACAAAAAATTTGTAAAATTTAACAGCAATATCTCTGCCCAGAAATCTTGACCTAGTTACCCAAGATTAGCCACAGACCTTGTTGTGAGTTTCATGTAAGAACTACTTTCTTTCAAGTAGAAAGAATGTAGTTCCAGTGGATTCTACCGCAGAAAGAGAGTAGTTCCTACATGAAACGGCTCACAACAAGCTCTGTGGATTATCTTCAGTAACTGGGTCATGATTTTTGGAAAC
>JAJHUR010004669.1:1727-15552 GCA_027495735.1 Lutjanus campechanus | reverse complement strand
TGGAGAGAATAATGTTGAGAAAAATTAGATGAAAGAGACACAAATCTATTTAGAATATCTAATTTCTCAAGTTGAGGTCCCTTATTGCACAGGATATTTATATGCAACTAATATGCAACAGTTTTTTTCATAATGCTGACTGAATTACATTTTCCGTTAACATAACGAGGAAAGGTTGTTAATTAATGTATCTGGCAAGTTGCAAACACTGATACTGAACATAGCAGTAAAATTTGCTGTAGTTGTAGTGACTACATCAAAAAGTCAGGATTGAGTTCAGACATAACATTAATGGTATAGTACTGTATGACAGAAGACGATCAGATGCCGGTAACTGTTTTTTCACATCATCTTTTGTGTAAGTTTGCGTTCACTGCAGCGAGAGCGGCATTAGCACTGAGATTTGTTTATATATGGAATCTGGTGTAAGCTTTGTCACCGGTGTGTCTATGCATTTGTCTTGCTGCTGTACGTAACGCTAAATGTACTTGACAGACATGTCCTGAAGGTGCCCATATGGCAAGTGAAAAAGACATGGTCAAACTGTAAGACTTTGTTTGCTTGGCATTTCTGTGTAACTTTTATGGGCACCCATTAACTCTGCACTGCACTGTAGCCAATTCAGTTCATCTAGAGAGTCAACCAAGATTGTCCTTGGTTTACTGCAGCCACAGAAATCACAATCTTTCCCCAAACCTCACCACTTTTGTTGCAGAGGTCTGGACGTGAACTCTTGAATCCGGTGTCCCAGTCCTGCACTTTGTACTACCATTCTACCATTTGTCTACCATCTACTCCAACCACCATCTTGTCACTCCAGCAAACTATATAAATGCACTGTTTAATTTTCTCAAAGACACGTTGTCTGTCTTGCTAGGCAGGTTGCCACATCAACATTATTATGAAAACAACTTAGTAATATAGACAGTGACTGGCCTGCAACCTGTTAGAGCTGCAAGGGCGGCCTGTAAAAATGGCCGCTGTACTGTCTGTCAATGGCGACCACCCAGATGGGCTGAATCTAAAAACCTGAGCCAGCCTCACAGCAGATCTTCTCATTCATGGGCCTCTAAAGCCCCTGAACCTCTCTCTGGCTGCTTCACTCTTTAATAGGAGGATGATACAGAGGGGGAGTGAAAGGGAGAGGCAGAGGGTGGGGTAAATGGGATGAGGGAAATAGACAAAAAAGAAGGGGAAGAAGGGAGGGGAGAGAGGGGGAGACAGGATGAGAGAGAAAAGAGAAAAGGAGGGTAGACACCTCTTCCACATCACTGCCTTCAATTTAACACAGGTGGTAAAGTTAGCAGATAACACTGATAGTTTCGCCAAGGCTTCGCATGAGGAATGATACACAACAGACGCACACAGATTTCCACCTCCTCCAGTATGAAATAGGGGGGTAGGAGCAGCGATGGAGGAGAGATGCTGGAATCCAAGGACAAACAAGAGAAAAGAGGAAAAAAAGAGGAGGGGCGGGAGAGAGAAAACCATCAGTCTGTCTATTTCTGTGTGCATGTTAGTGTGCACGTGTGTGTGTGTGTGTGTGTGTGTCTATGTGTGTGCTTGTCAGTTACACAGGGCTCAGATAGTTTATTAACCTCTCGGGCCTGCAGGTCACCTTAATAGCACAGGTTAGGACCTGCAGGTAATTGATGAAGTACACTGTGTCACACCGAACACATCTCGACACCACTGTAACACATGGCCAGTTTTTTTTTTTCTCCTTTAAATACACCAGTAGTTTATTTAGAGGACTTTTCACTGCCTGCGGAGGCCTACAGGTCTGCAACACCAAACCAACCTCATCTCAGAAAAATGATCCTGTTCTCCAGCAGCATTACGAGAATGTAGAGTTTTTGGGAAACTGGCCATAGGCTGTCGGTAAGCTTCAGCACCTGCTCTTCAGTTTAAGCATCATTACTTTTAGTTTTAATTGTCGAAGAAATATCCAGACATACCTCACCATTTTTTCTTTAATCAGGAGAGCAGACTGTAAACATTTGCTGCACAAACTACAATTCCATGGTTTCTCTAAGGACTCTTCATATTCTATTAATGACAGCATCCTCTGAACTGGGCTGAACCTCTTAACTGTAAACTGTTGAGGACGGTATCCTCTTGCAATAAAAAGAACAACAATTTTGATGCATGGAAACAAGTGAAAATATACCAGGTGAGAACCAAGTTTATGTCAATCAACTCTGCTTTATTTCTTGATGAAAAAGCAGCAAAAATGACCTGTAAATGTCAATGGAAAGAAGTCTTGTATATATACCGTATATATGATGTGTAGTTTAGTTTAGCAGACTGGGAAAGGGCCATGAAATATTAAACAAAGATGCACACTGAAAATAACCTCAAATATGAAGTTGATACAGTAAAATATAAACCAACCATGCTGCATTTGAAATCAAGAAGTCTACTGCCAGAAAATGAACCAGCATGTTTTTGATAATCAGTTGCTTTGTTTTGGTTTTTTTTAAAGCAAAATGCCACCACTCTGTGCTGGTTTTCTTTCACTAATGTGATGATAAGATGAATATCTTTAGGTTTTGATGTGTTGGTTGGACTGAAACAGAAAATTTGATGACATCAGCATACTGTATGCTTTAGGACATTGTTTTCTGACATTTTATTGACAAAATTGTTAATCAAGAGAATATTTTGCAGACTAACGACTAAAATAATTACATTTCAGCAGAGTAAACAAATCTATAGGTAATACTGGTGGTTTAGTATCACTCAAACCTAACGAGTTAGCATAGCACAATGAGATGCTTGAATGACACATTGGCACTTGACTAAGTAAACTTACACTTGACCAGTGGCCGAACTATGCAGAGACTCAACAAGTTCTCCGTGTGGGTAACAAGTAAATAACAATTAGTTCTAAGCATCTTGCTAATTGACCTCTGTGATCTCTGAATGGACAACTAATATGACTAATATTAATAATATGCCACCTCAGTTGCTCAGGTTTTGTTCAATTTTTTTTGGTAGACCTGGGCTGTACATTTCTTACAGCTGAACCAATTGGATGGTGGAACATAGCAGATGTAAACATGCGCATCGTGCTAATGCTCTAAGCTGGGATACGTCTTGAGTTTTCATGAGGACGGCCGAGCGTGAGCAACTGCAGAAGTATACAATCCAACCGACACCCTCTGGCCTAAAAACTTTTGATGCATCAAGATGCATCGATAATCATTTTATAATTGCACTGCAGCTCTCAGAATCAGAAGACTCACACCCCTGGTATGACACACAGAAACAGTTGCAATGGATTGTCTACAGAGGCGTGCCACTCTCTACAACAACATCACACAAATATCACCTCTGCTATTCATAGAAGACAACAATTACTCATGACTGCAAGAGGTCACTTGTCGCGAAAATGTAAATATAGGTAATTTTAAGTGCTTGCACCTAAAATGTAAATAGAAATATACAGAAATAGACGACATGAGAGCTCTCTAAAAGTGAAATGAAAGCATCTCAATCGCCCCCTGGTGGCTGGCTGCAGAACTGGTCATAAATCCTGCCTCCCCAGTGTTAACAGTTGGGACATGGGCCAAACTAACGCATCAAAGTTCACGTCAAATAATTTTTTTTCCAAAGATGGTTTCTGTCATTTTAGGTAGTTCTTATCATGCTGATGTTTGTTCATTGTTTTCACATTTTTCTGATCAGTTTTGTTTTAAATTGTTTGATTATATAAGAACGGTGTTATATGGCATGACAGATGTGCTCCGCTTACGATCGAGTCAGCTGGCTGTGTGGGCAGAAACTTGACATTGTGGCTCCCAACTTGATCATTACTGCACAGACTACTGAGGATATTTTGGCTACAGTTTAGTGCCATGGGAAGAAGTGGAGCTGCAGCATCCAATTTTTGTTTTTGAACAAATGATTTTTCTGATGACAATCAGAAACTTCCTTATTCATTTTTTATCATTCCTCTGTGGCTATATTTTAAAATGCCATCGCTGATATCAATCCACACTACTGTAAAAGAAGAGGCTGCCTTCACTTTCTCACGTGTACAGAAACTCATTTTGTAGCTAAATCTATCTCCTCATTAGAAAAAGTTCTTTGTAACAATAAGACGGCAGAGCTGCAGCGTTCCCCCACAACCCGTTCAAATGAAGTAAACAGGAGTGATGGTGTCTGGCAGGTAAGGCTGTCCTCCTCCTAGACAATCAGCGCTTCCCTCATCCTCATTAGCAATAAATCAAAGACTCTGACGAGACGGGAGACAAACACTGTGACTGTCACAATATCCCTCTTTTGTTTGAGGCCACTGCGTCGTTCGTTAAGGTGCGATCAAAGCAGCTTAATGATGAGCAGAGGAAGATAAATGAGGAACCTTAATGAGTGACGGGAAACGAAGAATAACTACTCTCTTGTGGATATATTCAGTATATTCATATCTGCTGCCGTTGTGTGTCTGCGAGCTACAAAAGAGTGTTTGTGTGTGTGTGAGTGCGTTTGAGTGTGAATGGAGGTAATGGGCAGTACAGCTGGCCTGCACTCAGCTTAAATGCTGCCTGATTGTTTTAGCTCATCCTGGGTTTGATGATGGAGACGGTGTTGTTGTTCGAACAAATATACAGCGCAGCAAGAGCACATCTGTGGGACGCTAACAGGTGTGGAGGAGACAAGAGGAGAGATGGTGTGAGAGACACACACACACACACATAGAAAGTGAGTTTTGGAAACCATCCCAGCACTAAGCAGAAGCCAAATTAAAAAGAAAATCAAAGCCTTTTTCCCGTCCACTTGAAGATGATAGCGCTTTTAGTATATGAGAGAGCGACGGAGAGGCAAAGTGTGAATCTGCATTATATCAGCTGTGTTTAGATCAGATAAATATGGTCAGATTCAGTTTTGAGGAGCCACAATCAGATCATCACAGCAGGAAGAGCAGATGGCTGCATGGTGGAAATACACAACACATTCTGTTAATGTTTACAGAGATGAGCAACAGAATCTATCTCGGTAAAAGCACACCACACGGCTAAATGTGTCAATTTGTGCTTGTTGAGCATCTTATGCCAAAATGGGATGCTGCTATAACAGCCTCCAGTCTCCAGATTTTGGAACGTGGCTGCAGAGAGTCAGCCACAAGAACACCAGTGAGGTCGAGCACCAATGTGAGGCGATAAGAACTGACTCACAGTGCGGTGCTCCAATGCATCCCAAAGGTGTTGGAGTCAGGGGTTGAGGTCAGGACTGTGCGGGCCAGTCAAGTTCTTTTTATTCACCTTACTGAGAAAATAATAACCTTATGAACGTTGCTTTCAAGAGGGTTCCCTCCTGGAAGCTCTCTGTTGTCTAAAATATCACTGTATGCTGCAGCATTATGATTTCTCTTCACGGGAACCAAGTCCTTGTTTAGTTCAAAATCCAGTTTTTTGGCATAGACAGATTGTACGCAGATAGATTTTTAGAAAGTCTGGACAGTGTAAAACCACATGAAATGTGATTTTTGCAATCTGAGTAGAAGTAGGGCTGAACAAGTTTGAAAAAAATATCTAATTGTGACCATTTTTAATTGCAACATGATTTGCAATATTAGAAGGAATGCAGATTTTTACATTATTATTCTCATTTTCATTTAAAACATATCAGTATGGTGGGATTTTTTACCAGGATCTGCACACTGATGACAACACTGATGATTTCTTAAATCTGTGAAAATATGATGTGTAAGCCAGGACATTTCTGCAGGTTTGCCTATATTCTGAACAATGCACAGAAAGCCCATTAAGAACAGCCTCAGACCAAAACTACACAATACTGTGGCTGTAAAGCAAACTGTACATTGGGCAGAGAGTCCTATTGATCCTGTGAGATACCGAGGCCACTTTATCAGTTACGCCTGTTCAAATCTAATGCAAAACTGTTCTGCCATTGAGTTTACTTTTATTGTGCCTATAATGTTCAGGCTTTTGTTGACACTGGGACAGCGTTAAGGCTCATTTATGCCCCGTAAATACGACATCCACATGTCCTTAACGCTGACATGGATGCTAGGCAATACATGCACTAGAAGGTGCCACCCCAAAGAAGAAGAGGAAGAGTCAAATGACAACAACAAACATGTCAAGCTGTAACAATACACCTCTTGAAAAAGAAGCAAGTTAAGCAGCGATAGTAGATGAAGGTGGTCTGTGCAGCCATTACATACGTACATCGCAACATGAAATTCTTTGTTGTGTTCTGTGGTTGTGTCTTGCTTTAACTGTTGGCTACGCTGACCGAAACAACTACCACAAATATGGAGTATGGAAAGAAGGCTCCGCTCTGCATGTTTCTGTATGTGTATCTAACATTTAGGATAAATGAGCCTAGCACCTCATTGTTACAACATATAATTGAATTAACAGCTGTATGACAACATCGACAAAAACTGAACATTATAAAGACTTTAAAGAAAAGAAAATGATCAGCTCAGTTTTGGTTGAAACTCTTATCTTCTACTACTCATGGCAAGATGGACAAATCCACAGGAGAGTGTTAGAAAGCAGCAGAGTTCAGGGAATAAACCAAAGCAGAATCATCCTTCACCTTTTAGATAATTCAGTCTGCTCAAAACTGCAGCAGATGGTGAGAAGTCAGAGCCTCTGACCGCAGTCAGTGATCAAAAACTTTGATTAAAAAAAACGTTGTGCAAAAAGATGAATAACCAAGGTACTCATAAACCATGTGAATGTCCTGGATAAAAAGAAAACAGGGCTAAAAATAAGAGCGTGCATGTAAACATCTCCATCCTAACAAGACCACATGACATGAGTTCAACAAAGCTTAGAGTATTTTAATCTGTGTTTGTGTGTGTGTTAGCTGCTCAATGACCACACAGCAGCCCTATACCAAAGATGAAAGTTTACATTTAATGTCGCCCACAAACTCTTTTTTCTTCATCTTTTGCCACTTTTCCCTCCATCCATCCCTCCATCCATGCCCCAGCAGGCCTCTCGCGCGGCACAGAGCAGATTACAGACAACGGCGAGCTTCAGCAGCCGCCACCGTTCAAAAGCTAAGACGTTTTAATTTCTTACTTTTTATCGTAGCCACGCAGACCACTTTCAAACTACTTCCCTTTCGCCCAGTTCCACTTCCAAGCCGCCCAAATCTGCGCCTCTCCCGCCCCAAAATCTTCACTGCCCAACAGTCCCCGGATGACCTCCCCTCCCTGAAATCTGGCTAGAGCTCCAATCTTGGCTTGATGGGGTGCGTGGAATTAAAAACCAGGCAATTACAGTGAAAAAATTGAAATCTTGTGTTTTGTATGGGAGTGGTGTGCCGAGGGGGGGAGGGGATTAGGCTAAAGCTGGACTGGCGGTTGAATGGTGAATGAACCGAAGGGTCCCTGAAAGACGCCACTTGTTATTAGAGTGTGTAAACACTGCCAAGCTGCTGAGAAGCTGGTAAAAACACATCGGACATAAAGACGCTGCCTGTGGACACGTCGCATTATCCCTCAGTACATTAACTGGCTGCTAAATACTTAGCTTGAGGATTCCAGCTGCCCCCCCGCCTCCTCTCAAAGTGTCTCCCCCTCTGTAATCTTTTCTAGACAATGAGCGAGAGAGGGAAGAGATATATAGGGAGAAGGAGAGAGAGAACAGCAGAGAACTACAGTAGAAAGTCTGTTAGGAGTGTCGAGTTTATCTCCATCTAACACTGTGGGCTAGACACTGATCTTAACCCACACGAGAGGAGAGTTTATTATTAGAAAGCAAATATAGCGTCAACAAAGAAGACTTTTTATACAAATTATCGTTGGAGTTGCCACCAATCATCTGAAAGCAGGCCTGAACAAATACAAATAAATTTCAACCAGCCAGGAATCACATTATCAGAGGAGTCAAACCATCTACAGACCTCTTCAAGTACACTGGTAGCCATTGAAAGGGGTTTCCCATAATAGACTTCACACTAACCTCAAGCTGATGATTTTTTTCTGAATCAATAAATCTGATTATTTTATCTTTTAACTGATTCACTGTTTGGTATAAAAAAAGTCAGAAAACGGTGTGACTCATACTCATATTCAGTTCAAACCTAGCGTACTCTCTATTGAGGGCAACCAAGAAAGCAAACAAATATTCAGGTTTATAACACAGGAATCAAAAAATACCGGTGTGGGTCATTTAATAAAATGACTTAAAGTAAGAACTGTAATATATTTACTGAAATAAACCATAAAATGAGCATGCCAAGTTGAAATACTTGCTTCTAACTAACTGTTTTTGTGTGTCTGTTTCACGTTAAGTAGAGTAAAAATTCATGCTGAATGTCTGATGAATGAGTAAGTGTCTGTTTATGAATGGTAAAAAAAAAATTATTAATAATCTTTTAAAAGGAGTAGATGCTTATGATGGTTAAACTGAGCAATATGTTAATGGAGTCTGGCAGGCAGTAATACAGTCACTAAACTCCAAATCCAGAGTGTGTATTTTTTGTTTTTAGGTTAACAGGCTTGACTTTACATTGACAGACTGACTCACACTTATAAACAGTTACAGCGTAGGACTCATCGTCGCTTGTTGCCATCAATTTACAATTTTGCACTCGTCTTGCACTCCTGCAGTGTTCCTGCAGCCTGTCTGGACAGGGGGGATCAACCATTTGCATAACTGTTGCATATTGCTCCTTTAAACAATTTATATATTATCAAAATGATTGCTTTTCATTTTCTATTTTCTGTAAATAGATTAACCCATTAATTTACCAGTTGTTTCAGCTCGATAGAGAACTCCTCAAAGAAAATGTTTATTTAGGGCGGTAACTTTCTCTTTTTCTGATAAACGCACAATATGTAAGCTCTGCCAATAGGGGTCTCTGGCATTAAAACAACAACAATCGAGGTCGTTTGATGACATCTGAAGTAGTGTGGGATCATGGGACTTCAAGCAGAAGTCATGTCCATGGACCAGATAATGTATTAAGTTTTATTCACGTTATGTGACCAGACATTAGCTGGTCTACTTTCTGACAGTAAATGAAGCGTCTTTGGGTTTTGGACAGTTGGTTGGACTAAAGAAGCAATATGAAGACGCAACTTTAGTCTCTGGGAAATTGTGATGAGCATTTTTCATAATTTCCTGATTATAGACCAAGCGATTAATAAATTAATTGTGAAAACAATTGGCAGATAAATCAATAATGAAAATAATCAATAGCCGCAGCCCTGATAAAAACAAAACCATGTGGATATAAAATCTATACATCCTATAAGACGTATTGAAATTACAGCTGTTGGATGAATACAGTCATGTTTATCACTGGATTTACTTTGAGATGGCGTTCCTCACAGTCCAACAGTTTATCAGTCTAACATGGCATGTACAAGAAATAAAGTGATTTATCATTTTCATCAAGGTTGTATGAAATCTAACTATAAACCTTAAGACATTATCATTTTCTACAGTAAACTGCCTTGTATCCTTTGTACGTACTGAGCCAGCTCATTTACTTTAATGCAAATGGTTAAACCACAGGGCACAAAGCCTACACCAACACGTGGCAGAGAGTGCTGTAAAAGAATTTAAACACTTTGTAATACATGCATCAACAGTACTTGGAAAGCAGAGTTCAAACTACGCATTTCAATCATGCATTTGACCATGAAAAATAATCTGTAATGTCACCAAGAGCTATAGGGCTTATTTTGCTGATAAAAAGAAAGCAAACAAACAGTGAAGGCGAACATTTCTCGCTGAAGCACCCTTGAATTATGATCACATTACAGATGTTTCAAACCAGAAAAACGGGGAATCTTTCCCTGGAGTCTAGTGAACTAATCATTGTTTTCTCATCTATTCGTGTGCTTTCAAAAACATGACACCAATAAGACACACAAACATTCAGTAGCACGATGGTGGTATAGGGGGAAACACATCTGGTGAATGGAAAAGATTCAGTGAAATTTCCCTTTTTACCCTGCCCACATGTGCCGCCTGAACTACATGGCCATTATTCTTCATCGTTTCCACACTCCCATGATACACTGTAATTTCACCTTTCTCAGTCCATGCCATGTGTCACAGGGTGCCATTACAGCAGCATAAACCAGAGTAAGCCTATATTATTCTTAATATATTGCAACCTATACTCTTTATGTCATTACATCGCTCCCCCACTCCCCCGCTCTGGTGAATGAAACCATCTGCATAGTAAGATTACGCCTGTAATTATACAGCCAACAGCACATGCATTGTCTCTATATGTCTCAAACACACACACACACACACACACACACACACACACACAGCGAGCGTCTGGCCCTGCAAGGCCATTATAGTAAACCACGTGAGCTGCTCCTATTCACAGCTCTCTATTGTTCAGACCAAGGTAAGTAGGGGAGCCTTCAGACTGTAACCACCTGCACACACACACACACACACACACACACACTGATGTGGAAATGAGAGGAAGGAGAAAGTGAGAAAATAAATATTAGGATGGAAAACAGCAGCTAGTTAGAGGTGTGCGGGTGCATGTGTTTTTGTCAAAAAAAAAAAAAAAAAAGATTTGCTACTTACAGTAACAAAGAATTTGATTTGCAAGACATCAATTCCAAAAAGTCCAACCAATGATTTCATGCTGTGTGCATGAATATGAATGTGTACATTAGTTTTTGTCCTTTTTTTCCCCCACAAAACACACACATTTTGGTATCTTCAGGAGCAGGTCAACTTAAAGCAATTTTCACCCATTTTTTATGTCCATGAACACCCAAAAATGGTTCTGATTTCTGCGGCATTATTTCAACAGACAAGGTCCTTAAAAAATGTAGGTCTTCAAGGTCTGACTGATAAACTGGTTGACGAATATTATCAGACCACTATTGGCCAATCACAGCTACAGTATATCAGTATCTGCATATATGATATGCAGGGGGCAGAGCTGAATCTAAAAAGGATGAGTGTGACATGTTTTGCGTGAAAACCACCAGCAGCTAGCAGCTGTTGGTAGCTAACTCAAAGAAGAACAAAAGCCAAAAATGGCAGCAGATTGTGTAGACAACAATGTCCACGAGCTCCACACCTTTTGATATTATTTGGAAAAAGATGTCGCCGTCTGATGCGTATGTTATACGTCACACAAGACGCAGGCACTGTTACACATCAGACAGGCATGCGATCAATAAATCACACACTGGGGCAGTGTTATGCCAGCATTGTTTGGTTCGGGGTTTAAAAAAAAAAGCAAAGCTGCCATAATGACAGGTCTTCTTCACAGCTGTATAACGGGATCTCCGTGTAAGAAGGGCTTAAGTGTCCACCAGTAAAAGATCCAGTCTTTCTACTGGTCAGCTTCCAGTGTGAATGTCTGGATGTGAGCACTGTCCTGCTGGAGAACCTGAGCCGCAGTGAAAATAGACAGTTACAGACCAACTGAGTGTGTGTGTGTGTATGTGACAGATCCCCTATAGCCTGACAAAAGAGAGCGGGATCAGACAGGATAATCAGGCACACACAACCTCCAGAGGATCAATAGCACATCTCACACACACAAATACAGAGCCACTGACATCCTGCTCAGTTAATACTGTATACATCACTCTAAGGGAGGAAACTGACCTTTTTAATGTTACCTGAAGCTGAACCGAAATGGAAATAAAGCACCTAAAACAGACCAAACAAAACTAATGATTTTTTTCTAAATTACAAATGCGCAGAAAAGAAAAAAAGACAGCAGGGAATGAAAAGGTAGGACGCATCAGGTCCACTGATGTTTAATTAAGCGGATACAATAAAAATAAAACATCTTTTGTATAATTTATTATTAATAAACCCTGAAATGACACATATTAAAGAGATTTTTTTAGATTTTAGTTCATTTTCCATTTCTAAGTATCTGGACAGCACATGCTGATGTTGTTTGAGTACATGGGAGTAAACATGCCCAGTTTTGAAAGTACCTCGCATGTTTCAGAAGAAAAGAGCCACCCAACCAAAACTAATCGGTCAACATCGACAGGAAAGCACCTTCAGCGGTCTCAGCCGCCAACAGCGAGGATTCTGATTTTTAATTTGCAGGGAGAGATATTTTATCAGAACAAATACAGGGAGCGGACTGCAAGGTAAACTGTCGGTGTTGAAACAGTAAGGTGAGAGTCCACCTTAAACCGAGCAAGTTACGTTATCTGCGCTAACCGGCTGTCAGGAAATCAAACATCAACAGCGCAAAGCATCATGGGACAGCAGGAAAGACAAATTTTAGAGACACGCAGAAGTGTTTTGAAAAATGCTGACCGTCAGGTGGAAACAAACAGTAGTTTCACGTGTGGAAGTCTGATGTTTTGTTTGACTTTGTCGCTCTATAATAAGGACTTCCTCCATTTGCTCCAACCATAACTCAACTCGAGAGCTTTTATTCCAACAGACTTGTTTGGATCTCTGCAAAAATCAATGATGTTAATCATATCATGTTAATATGTTTATCACACAAAATTTTAATAATGTAAAAATGATCATTCCCTCTCATATAGCAAATCACATCAAGTCAAAATAATCGCAATTTGATATTTTTCAAAACTGTTCAGCTCTAGTAGATGGAGAAAATTATCCCTCTTTTCTGACACACAGCACAACTTTCAAACTAATGTCGATTGTTCTCTTCTGTCAGTCCATCTGTTCTCATTCCACAGCCAGGTTATCAATGATAAATATGCATTGTCATGCATTGTTACACTTTCAAAATAAGGGTCTTGGGTATGTTTTGGCACTAAAACTACTTGGTTAGGTTTAGGAAAAGATTGGGGTTTTGGGTTAAAATAACTACTTGCTTCAACATTGACTATTGCTCTCACACAAGAACGAAAACCCCGTCTTCTGGGTGAAAGTTATGCGTTTCTTGTTCTTTAGACCATATATTCGTCCTTATTACTGTGAAAGTCGTGCTGTCACAAAAAATATGAACAATCTATGTCCATGTACGTGAATTTACAGATCACTATTTTACAAGTTTCAGTGATACTGGGCTGCGATTTGAGAAACTCACTGTCACAACTCATGCTGTCATTGGTTTGAAAGATCTGGGACTTTCATCTGTCACCTGTCGTATTTTAAAACTTGAGATTTCTGGTGACACTACGTGCAAATACTTTTGAGTCTAAAAAAAAAAGTTGGTTCCAGTTGTGGGGACGATAAATAATAACTGCAATTTCTAAAACACCTGTAACAGTTACCAAATTATGCAAAACTCTGTACAGAACACTGTACTCACCAACTCAACTGAGATCTGGCAACGCGGTGACATTGGTAAAATGAGTCCAACAAGGAAAGAAATGTGAGTAGTTGTGGTGCGTTGCAAGAAGGGCAGGACACAGACACAGAGGTGAGGTGAAGTTATGAAGGTTTACTGTAAGGTACCAGGGAATGGAGGTGAAGTGGAGAGGAGATGATGGCTGCAGAGGCCACAGACAGATGGGTGAGGGGAGATGGTGGAGCATGGCTGGGCAGGAACGGAGACGAGGGTGTGAGCATGGTTGGTTTTAGCGGTGCATCAAAAGCCAACAAGCAAGCAGACATATGCGGAAAAGGCATAAGGAATGACAGTGAGTTAGGGCCGAGTAATGAACTGCACTCTTGAGGGTACAAACTGAATTATGGTGGTACTACAGAGCACCAGTTCACACTGAGTCAATCAGTGCAGAATTTCACATCTGGGTGAGAGAGTAATAGAGAGTATAGAGAAAAAGTGTAAGAGAAAGCGATGTCACCCCGGAAGCCTGTTCATGTTGCAGTGTGTTCTAAGTGTGGCAGAACTTTTCAAAACACAACGCAGACAACTCACAACTAACCAAACACAA